>QXDM01000184.1:0-73016 GCA_003730235.1 Pythium guiyangense | reverse complement strand
GGGCGATCAGCACGTCACAGTCCGTCCGTCCGTCCGTCAGCGCACAGTAGACAGTGACCAGAGAATGGCGAGCGCTGCTTGTCAAGTGAGGACGCGAGTCTGGCAGATGCATGCACCAGTCGACGCTGCGCTGCTCTATGACGCAAGACGCCAGACGCACCTGTTTGGAACTCGAGGCGCAGTGGGATCGTCGGCGGCGCAGTCGACAGGAACGGCTTGGTCGGCGCGGCGACCGTCACGCACGGCGCGTGGTACGGACTCAGCTCGACGAGACACGCACCCTTGTCCAGCGGCGTGCACGCGCGCAGGCATCCGTGCACGCAGTTGCCGCAGAGCTTCGTGGCTGAGGCAGCAGGAGGCACGTGATGTGATGTGAGCGCCTCTATCGCGTGGCTCGTGTCGTCCAGTGACGCACAGACGCGCAGCAGTAGCAAGTGCGCGTGACGTACAGAGGAAGCGGATCGCGAGCTGCAGGTGCGCGACGTGCTCGTCCGAGATCCACTCGCTGAGCTGCGGTGCCGACTGGTCCGCGAGCACCATCCCGCGGCAGAACGCGCCAGCCGAGCTACTGCGTGGACGCATCGCACGCACGAGCACAAGGCGCAGTGTGAGGGCAACGCACGCAGCTCAGTCTCTCTCTCTCTCTCTCTCTCTCGCTTCAAAGACAGAGCGAGAGAGAGATGCGGACAGATGCACAGTGATAGACAGACAGAGACGCACCGCGCGGAGGAGAACTGGAGCTCGTCGTGCTGAGGGCTCGAGACCACGACGCGCAGGTCGCTCCACGCCCAGAAGAACGACCGGAGCGGCCACGCATGCTCCTAGACGCACGCACGTGTAGTGTGTGGCGTATATGAGTCACTCGTCTTCGCCATTGCCACACTGACGCTGACGGCTACAGACACCCGACGATCGATCGACCAATGCAGCAGAGAGCAGAGCAGACGCGAGCGCGCACCTGCAGCTTCGAGAGCGCGTGGACGAGAAAGTCGTAGATCGCGTGCGCTTCCTTCGACTGACCGAACGTGCGCACGACGTACGGCTGCAGCGTGCTAGTTGGGTCGATAGGACAAGACGAGAGCGATGCATGCACGCGCACACGAATGGGTCCACCCGGCAGTTAGTTTGCGACCCCAGTGCTGCCAGGACAAGCACATGGATGCACACATGCACTAAAGCAACACTCAAGCACAGGCTCAGAACGCACCTGTTGAGCGGGTCGAGCCGAATGCGCAGCGTCGCGTTGTCGTAGAAGCAGAACGTGCGCGCGTCCTCCCAGTCGTTGAGCGTCGCGCGCGCCTCGACACCCTCGTCGAGCCACACAGCAGCGTCCGACTTGCGGCTTGTGTGGGCCTGTGCTGGCGCATCAGCGCGCACAGTGCCACACAGCAGCAGCAGTGCTGAAACGAGCAGGAGCGCCATGCGCCGCAGCGACGAGCGCACCATGTGTGTCGGCATCACTTGCGTCACCGCTTGATCAATCGCTCGCTCGATCTCTGTTGCTGCCACGCTTTGGGCTCAAACAAACAAATCAAACGCCTGCTTTTCAAATGAGATTTCAAATCGCGATGGCGGGGAAGGCGTAGAGAGGTCGTTTTGAACCAAGGCACTGTACTTTCACACTTGGTTTTTGTAGGCGGATTGTACAGTACCATTCGCAAAACGACCGCGACCACATCAGTGATGTTGCATACACCATTGAAGTGCACCACAGCACCACTGCACAACTGCGTATTGATTCAATCCCACACTTTGGAATATCTTATAACAAACAATAGCCACACTAAAGAATGGCACAAGCTAACCACACCATACAAAGCCAGGCTGAATGTTGTCACCACATTCAGATAAACAAAACCACGAAGACATGCAACGGGGCATGACGCTCAATCACGAGAACTCAGGACCTGTGCCAAGTACCAACTACCGCTTTTCAACCACACGCATGTGCGAGCTGGCGAGCGCCGTCCTGCGCGAACTGCGCAAGCTCAACAGTGTGAGCAGTAGTGACGATAGAGCGCGCGACGCGAGCAGCAGTCGCGTGCAGCGCGAACTCGCGCACGTCGTCGAGCTCGTGCAGAGCTACGAGATGAAGCAGCAGCGCCACGAGACGCTCGTCGAGCGCAAGGACGCGCAGATCGCCGACTTGAGCGCGCAGGTGCGGTCGCTCAAGGCTTCAGTGCGGTCGCTCGAGGCCGCGAACGCCTCTGTACCGCGTCCGACAGTCGACACGAGCGCTCTCGACGCCGAAGTCGCGCGGCTCAAGCGCGAGAACCTCGTGCTGCGCGACCAGAGCGCAAGTGCGACGTCGCGCCGCGTCGCGGACGAGTGGGAGCGCAACTACCCGAAGCTCCAGGCGCAAGTGCGCGAGCTTGTGGACGAGAACGCGCGGCTCAAGGACAAACAGCGTCGCAAGACCGAAACCGAGGTGAAGCGCCTGATCGGCGAAGTCCGTGCGCTCTCGGACGTCGTCGCGAGCAAAGACGCCGAGATCGCGTCCTTGCGCTCGACGAGCGTCTCGTGGCGCTGCTGCTTCATCTCGTAGCTCTGCACGAGCTCGACGACGTGCGCGAGTTCGCGCTGCACGCGACTGCTGCTCGCGTCGCGCGCTCTATCGTCACTACTGCTCACACTGTTGAGCTTGCGCAGTTCGCGCAGGACGGCGCTCGCCAGCTCGCACATGCGTGTGGTTGAAAAGCGGTAGTTGGTACTTGGCACAGGTCCTGAGTTCTCGTGATTGAGCGTCATGCCCCGTTGCATGTCTTCGTGGTTTTGTTTATCTGAATGTGGTGACAACATTCAGCCTGGCTTTGTATGGTGTGGTTAGCTTGTGCCATTCTTTAGTGTGGCTATTGTTTGTTATAAGATATTCCAAAGTGTGGGATTGAATCAATACGCAGTTGTGCAGTGGTGCTGTGGTGCACTTCAATGGTGTATGCAACATCACTGATGTGGTCGCGGTCGTTTTGCGAATGGTACTGTACAATCCGCCTACAAAAACCAAGTGTGAAAGTACAGTGCCTTGGTTCAAAACGACCTCTCTACGCCTTCCCCGCCATCGCGATTTGAAATCTCATTTGAAAAGCAGGCGTTTGATTTGTTTGTTTGAGCCCAAAGCGTGGCAGCAACAGAGATCGAGCGAGCGATTGATCAAGCGGTGACGCAAGTGATGCCGACACACATGGTGCGCTCGTCGCTGCGGCGCATGGCGCTCCTGCTCGTTTCAGCACTGCTGCTGCTGTGTGGCACTGTGCGCGCTGATGCGCCAGCACAGGCCCACACAAGCCGCAAGTCGGACGCTGCTGTGTGGCTCGACGAGGGTGTCGAGGCGCGCGCGACGCTCAACGACTGGGAGGACGCGCGCACGTTCTGCTTCTACGACAACGCGACGCTGCGCATTCGGCTCGACCCGCTCAACAGGTGCGTTCTGAGCCTGTGCTTGAGTGTTGCTTTAGTGCATGTGTGCATCCATGTGCTTGTCCTGGCAGCACTGGGGTCGCAAACTAACTGCCGGGTGGACCCATTCGTGTGCGCGTGCATGCATCGCTCTCGTCTTGTCCTATCGACCCAACTAGCACGCTGCAGCCGTACGTCGTGCGCACGTTCGGTCAGTCGAAGGAAGCGCACGCGATCTACGACTTTCTCGTCCACGCGCTCTCGAAGCTGCAGGTGCGCGCTCGCGTCTGCTCTGCTCTCTGCTGCATTGGTCGATCGATCGTCGGGTGTCTGTAGCCGTCAGCGTCAGTGTGGCAATGGCGAAGACGAGTGACTCATATACGCCACACACTACACGTGCGTGCGTCTAGGAGCATGCGTGGCCGCTCCGGTCGTTCTTCTGGGCGTGGAGCGACCTGCGCGTCGTGGTCTCGAGCCCTCAGCACGACGAGCTCCAGTTCTCCTCCGCGCGGTGCGTCTCTGTCTGTCTATCACTGTGCATCTGTCCGCATCTCTCTCTCGCTCTGTCTTTGAAGCGAGAGAGAGAGAGAGAGAGAGAGACTGAGCTGCGTGCGTTGCCCTCACACTGCGCCTTGTGCTCGTGCGTGCGATGCGTCCACGCAGTAGCTCGGCTGGCGCGTTCTGCCGCGGGATGGTGCTCGCGGACCAGTCGGCACCGCAGCTCAGCGAGTGGATCTCGGACGAGCACGTCGCGCACCTGCAGCTCGCGATCCGCTTCCTCTGTACGTCACGCGCACTTGCTACTGCTGCGCGTCTGTGCGTCACTGGACGACACGAGCCACGCGATAGAGGCGCTCACATCACATCACGTGCCTCCTGCTGCCTCAGCCACGAAGCTCTGCGGCAACTGCGTGCACGGATGCCTGCGCGCGTGCACGCCGCTGGACAAGGGTGCGTGTCTCGTCGAGCTGAGTCCGTACCACGCGCCGTGCGTGACGGTCGCCGCGCCGACCAAGCCGTTCCTGTCGACTGCGCCGCCGACGATCCCACTGCGCCTCGAGTTCCAAACAGGTGCGTCTGGCGTCTTGCGTCATAGAGCAGCGCAGCGTCGACTGGTGCATGCATCTGCCAGACTCGCGTCCTCACTTGACAAGCAGCGCTCGCCATTCTCTGGTCACTGTCTACTGTGCGCTGACGGACGGACGGACGGACTGTGACGTGCTGATCGCCCATGGCCCGCAGTGCTCTCGCCGCTCTTCATGCAGAACTTCTTCTTCGGCCTCTTCCTGATCTACGCGGCCGAGCGCCTGGCGCGCTCGCGCACGTTCCACTACGCGCTCGGCGCGTCCGTCGGCGTGTGCCTGTCTGCGATCGTCGCGCTCTACATCTTCTCTCGCCAGGCGCGGTCGCTGACCAAGGCCGTGCCAGGCGCGCAGCTGCTCCAGAGCATCGGCTCGCTCGTGTCGTTCGCCGTGCCGATCACGGGCTTTGTGCTCTTGCCGTCGCTCTACCGCCTCGCGTCCTGGGGCCTGAGCTCCTTGGCGTGGTTCTGGGCGTGCGACGAGGTCTTTGGCGTGCCGCACCTGGGCAAGATCTACTTCTTCGCCTTTGGCGCCGTCGGCCTCGCGCTCGTGTGGTGGAACCAGTGGGGCGCGTCGCCGCCACCCGCGGAGCTCCAGAGCCAGGACGAGATCGACGAGATCGGGTACCTCGACGACGACCTCCCGCTCACGTCGGCGCAGACGGCGCTCGCGCGCGCGCTCAAGCTCGTCGGCGCCGCGCTGCTGTTCTACAGCACGTCGTCGACCGAGATCTCGCTGCTGCTGCTCCTGCTCGTGTCGCTCACGCGCGTGTTCCAGTTCTTCGCCACGACGTTCTACTTCTGGTACCACTACGAGGTGCGACGACCGATCTCTCTCTATGTGTCTGTGTGTGGGTGGGTGGGTGGATGGAAGGCGGCTCTGTGCGCTTGATGCTCAGCCATGGCGACTGACGTGGTGCCGTGTCCTTTGCTCTCTTGGCTCTTGGCTCTTGGCATCGCCTTCTGTAGCCGCCAGGTCGCCACAGCGTCCTCATCTCCAAGTCGGACTTTGAGAAGCAGGCGCAGACCGAGACGGAGAAGGCGATGGCGCAGCTCCGGGCGTTCTTGCAGGAGAACCCGGACGAGCTCGACCGCGTGAGTGAAGACAACGAGATTCGCCTGCGGCGGTTCATGCGCGGGCGCGACCACATGGACGTCGCGACGCGGGACTCGGCTCTGAGTGCGCGCAAGCGCGCGCGTGCGTCCGTGTGGTCGTACTGCAGTGTGCAGTGAGGCATGAGTCGGCAGTCGTAGATGGCGCGCAGGTCGTAGGTCGTAGTAGTAGGAAGTAGTAGCAGGCGATAGAGAGAGAGCGAGAAGACTCGAGTGAACGAACGAGAGCGGCTCGAGAGACGCTGTCGAGTGGGAGTCAGGACCTCGTGAGCGTGAGTGCGCATGCAGAGTCTGGCGCTCGTTGCTCGTCTCATGCAGCAGCAGCAGAGGACGAGAGACGCAGGAAGCAAACGCAAGAGACGCAGGAGGTCGAGAGGCGACGAGCGCATGTGTAAATAGTGAGAGGACTGACGTACGAAGAGGACGATGGAGGCTGCTACCGACAGACAGACACAGCGGACGGCGTGCGTGCGTCCTCAGCACAGCACCGCCGAGATGAGCATGCTGAACGACGACGACTTGGCGTCCGTGCTGCTGCTGCTCGTGTCGTCGGACGCGCCGTCCGTCTGCGCTGGGACCTCGAGACTGTCGAGCGTGCCAGTCGTGCGACTGGAGGTCACAGCAGCGTCGCCACTTGCGTCCACGCGGTCGCTCGAGGCGTCGCCGTCGTCGTCAAACATGCCGTGCGACTCGCGCTCGATCGTCTCCTGGAGCTTCTGCCACGAGTACCCGACGAGCGGTGGCGGCGACGGCGCGAGCGACAGCGGGCTCATTGGACACAGATCGGGGCTCGGAAGCGTGATCGGCGTGAGCGCCATCACAGTCGGAGACGACGCCATGGGTCCGACGCTGCGGCTGAGCGCTGGCAAGTTCCGAATCGGCGGGAGGTGTGCAATGGCGTCTGCCCGGCGCGCGCTGTCTTCTTTCTTCAGCTCCATGCGGCGAGACGCGAGCGAGCTCACGGGCGGGAGCAGCGTCAGCGTTGGTGGCTCGAGGCTTGCACGCGCTGCTGCTGCGCGCCACGTCTTGGACGGTGTGATCAGCTTTGCATGGAGCGCGGCCGCGACAGTCGGTGCTGGCGTCGTCGGTGTCGATGGTACGCGGATCGGCGCGATCGGAGCACCAGTGCTCTGCGCAGCAGCCTGTGTGCGTCCGCCGTGGGCGAAGCAGTAGCCTCCTTTGCGCGCTGTCGTGACACAGCCTTCGACCACACAGCGCTTGCCACCGCCGTGTGCAATGCACTTGCCGCGGCTCACTGCGCTGTTCACGCACCCAGCGACGCCGCACTTGCGACCGCCGCCGTGCGCTTTACACAAACCCATGCGCTGGGCACTGCTTCGGCAGCCGTCGACGGTGCACCGCTTGCCGCCACCATGGGCGATGCAGAGACCGCCAGTCTTGGCACTGCTCTTGCACTCTTCGACGCTGCAACGCTTGCCGCCGCCGTGTGCGCGACAGAGATCGCCGCTCACGGCGCTGCTCTTGCAGTCTGGGACGTGGCACCGGTGGCCACCGCCATGGGCGATGCAGAAGCCGCCCTTCTTCGCGCTCGAGCTGCAGTCTCTCATCTGGCACCGACCGCCGCCGCCGTGGACGTAGCACAGTCCGCGACTCTGTGCGCTGCTCTCGCAGTCTGGGACTTTGCAGCGTCGACCGCCGCCGTGTGCGCGACAGAGTCCGCCAGACGCGACGTGCTTCGTGCATCCCGAGTGTTTGCACTTGCGTCCACCGCCGTGTTGGACGCAGAGTCCTCGACTCACGGCACTGCTTGAGCACCGCGGTTCGTTGCAGCGTCGACCGCCGCAGTGGGCGACGCACTTGCCACCCGAGACGGCGTGCTTGGGGCAATCTGGAACAAGGCACCGCGAGCCGCCGCCATGAGAAGGACAGCGGCCGCGACTTCGCGCACTGCTCTCGCATCCTGGTGCGGTGCAAACTTTGAGACTGTCGCTCGCATCCTCGTCGTCGTCGTGTGCTGCGAGATTCAGTCGTGCATGTGGTGGTGGCGACACAGAGCTGTTCGTCGTCTCGGTGTCGTCGTTGTCGTTGTTGTAGCTGCCACTCTCAGTCGAGTCGTCGCTCGCGTCGCTACTGTCGTGGTCGTCGAGCATGTCGTGGTCGTCTTCTGTCGTTGAGTCACTGCGTGCGAGACGCTTGCTAGCGTTCCGCATCGCGAAGGACGTTGCAAGTGCAAGCGATCGCTTGAGCGGAGGAGTTGGTGCTGGTGCACGCATGTGTGCGTGAGAGATAGAGAGCTACTCGCGGATCGACGTGAGAGCTCGCTGTGTCGTGGCGCTGTTGGCGCTCCTGGGTCGATTTCGAAATGCGGTTGTTGCTGCTGTTGGCTGTCGTCAAGCACTCGTGCTGCACGTCGACAACGCGCGTGAGTGAGTGAGTGCGTAGTAGTGCGTCTGGGAACTGGAGCAATGGCGCGCGTGGAGCTGCGAAATGGCGAGTGTGGTGTAGTCCACGACGACGACGTCGTCTCGCAGACGCGCTCTTTCTACAAATCGCGAGCCATCATCTAATCGCCGGAAGTCGAGAACGCCTTTGAGAGCCCCGAGCCCGCGCCTTGTGCTCGATAGCGGACGCGCCGCACAGCAAGAGAAAAGCGAGCGAGCGTCGCGTCCCAGGGTTCCGGAGTGTGCCACAGCGAGCAGCCACTACGACACCACCTTGTACTGACTGCGACGACAGCAGCAACAACACACATAAAGCGCTACATCATGGAGGCATGGATGTAGTGCCACGTGACGTCGCATTCGCGTCGTCGGACTGAGTGTAGACGATGTGTTGCGCACGAAGCGACACGTTCTATACATTCAAACGATCTATACCATTGTGGCCACTTTGTTGCCGAGACCGAAATCGAGATCGAGATCGAGAAGCAGTAACAAGTGAGCAGCATGGTCACACAGCGAGTGGCGACACGCGACGCGCACTGTGACGCTCGTCGAGCACTCGAGAGAGAGAGGATGGACGCACGGACGTTTGTATTGCTGTGATGTGTCAGTTAGTGGTCGGCTTTCTCGATCTTGATCTCGAGCATGAGCACGCTCTTGCGGTTCTGCCGGTCAAAGATGTTCGGTACCACGAGCTCGTACATGCGCACGCCGGACGCAGCGCCGTCAGCAAACTGGCCGAGCGCAATGCTCGTGGACCCAATGAGGTCGTCTTGCGTGAACCGGTCGTGGTCGACGACTTGGACATCGAGCACAGCAAAGTGCGGGTCTTCCGTGAAGAAGTGGAACTTCTCGGCAGGGCTCCACTCGGGGTTGATGTTCGCAGCGACGACCGAGCTCTTGCGCGTGATGCTGCCGACAGTGAGGACGACGTATGGGTCGCTCTTGCCGTTCAAGTCGGCCGCCGCGAGGTCTGCCGCTTTCACGAGTGTCACTTCGACGTTGAACCCCATGTTGCTATTGCTTTTATGCTGCTGGTGCTGCTGGAGCTGGTGGTGCTGCTGCTGGAGCTGGAAGCGGTGTCGTTGCTGTCGCGCGTGCACTTGCGTAGTGAGTCGGTGCGAGCGAGCGAGTGCTGCGGTCGAGAGTGCTCGACGATCGCTCGAGATCGTGTGCTCGTGTGCCGTTTGAAAGGGATTCGGACTCTGATTTATTGTGGAAAACACAACATCAGAGCGCTACTCCCTGATTCGTTGTGGGCTACATTATTTTATCTCTCAAAAGCGAGTCGCTCTTCTCGCTCGCTCGCTCGTCGAGGCACCACAGTGCCTTGTCGTGCTCGTGAGCATACTAGTACACAGCAAGCACGCTCATTGTCACTCACTTTAAGACAAGCATGCATGACTGTGACTATTGTCCTCGAACAACGTGCTCGATCGTCGAGCTCCTCGGCACTACATTGTCTTGAGAGCGCAAAGAGCTCCTCAGCTCGAGACCGAAGCGCACTCACTTGCTGGCGCTCTGCAAAGACCGTTTGTTGAAGCGATGCGTGGGTGAATACGAGAGACACCATGGTCGTTCGTTGCGAGCTGTCAGTCGCAGGTAGACAAAGTGGTGCAAAGCCGACGAATCATCGATTGATCATGCTCTTGGTAGTGCATGTATGCCCGCATGCACAAAAGCACCCGTCCTTCGTTCTAGACGACCATGAGCTGCATTCCTGTGAATTCGAGCCACAGCGCGCACGTCCGACACCAGCAAACTCAACCTCGCTCGCACTCGAGTCGAGTTGCTCTCGGATCACAGACTCCTGCCTGAGAAGTCAAGCCACTGCTTTCGCACCATATTCGAATCGTACAAGGCTATTGCTATATGAAAGTCGAATCGAGAGCTGGGTACACATGCCAACCACCTTCCGGTGTGCTCATTATCAGCCGACGATGGATGGACTGTCACGACAGCACCAGCGCTCGACCGCATGCGACACGATATACCCAGTCTGTCCATGTGTGTGTGTGAGCACATGCCTGCATGCGAGGTCTACCGCGCTCGCTCTCGCGCCTCACGCTGCTACAAGCGAGTCGAGCGCGATCACACCTGTTGCTCGGACGGCAGTGATGGCAATCGTCTTGCAGTTCGCTTGTCACACAACAGCAACAATGGAAGAGGCGACGCATACTGAGCGCGAGTCGAAATGCCAACGCAAGCAGACGACTGAACCGATTGCTGCGAGAACGCGCCGCCCATTTCGCAACCCGCCGAGTCAAGTCAAGAGCACACGAGCACGCGCGCGCGCGAGTCTCTCGATCTGCTCGCCTGCACACGCTCACACGCTCTCACGCACGTTAGCAGCACTTGCAGAACTCACCCATTCGCAATGCTGTACAACCTCGAGGTGACGCTCCACAAAGCGCAGGACCTCGCCGCGAGCGACTTTGGCTTCCTCGGCTTTGGCGGCAAGAGCGACCCGTACGTGACGTTCAAGGTCGACAAGGCCGTGCACAAGAGCACGACGATCGGCTCGACGCTCAACCCGGTGTGGAACCCGCCCGAGGTCTTTCGCTTCGCGGTCGACCGGCCAAAGGAAAAGTGCCTCGACATCAAAGTCTTTGACCGCGACCGCTTGAACCAGGACGACCTCATCGGCACGGCGTACATCGCGCTCGCGCCGCTGCTCGAAGTGAAGCAGTCAGAGGTGATCGCGTACAACCTCGAGGTGCCGGCGGAGTTTGACAAGCAGCACCGCAAGAGCGTGCTCTTCCTCGAGATCAAGCTCTCGCGCTCGAACGAGCGCGTGCAGAAGATCCTCGAGCTCTGGGAGAACCAGCGGTACCACATTGTGAAAAAGTGGACGTACGACGTCCACATCAACGGCTCGACCGAGCGCCGGCGCTGGAGCACAGTCGAGAACAACAACGTGTCGTCCGATGCGTTCGAAGACGTTGCGCCCGTCGCGCCGCCGCACCTCAAAGCCGAGGGCTGGACGCTCGATGTGTCCCAGGGCGACGAGAACGGCTGGATCTACGCGCCGACGTTCTCTGGGCCGTGGCAAAAGGACCCGTTCACGCTCGCGATGGTCCGGCGGCGCAAGTGGGTGAACAACTGCATGCTCCCAGACAACCAGCACGGCCACAGCTGAGCAGCAGCGGCGACACCTTTGCATCCGTCGTCAATGACAAGCCACCGACTCGGAGCGAGCGCAGCACGAGACGCAGTGCTGCCGTGTACCCACTCCGTGCAACTCGAGTCGAGTCAAATCGCGAGCGCAAGGACTGACCGCAGTGTGCGTGGCGAGGCAACGACGCTCGGTGTATCGCAGCACGCGCGCGCGCACATAGGCAGTCACATCGAGTCAGTCAGAGAACAACCGAACGAGCGAGCGAAAGCGCTTGATGTACCATAACACTATCGTATGCACCCACGCAGGTCTAATGGTGTCGTCAATGGGCGCGCTGAAAGGACGTGTCGGAGCGAGCATGTGCGACTCATCAGCAGCGCTCGAGTCGTCGTAGGGTCCTTGAGCCTTGAGCAGGGCGGTGTGTCGGTTCAACGTGGGTTGTCACTGCACCGGCTTTCGGTTCACTCGCGCTCTCTAGTGTATGCAAAAGAAAAGGTCGGTATTCGTGAGAAAAAATCAGTGCGTTTGGTGTCTGCCACACGACGCTTTGCGCCGACATTTTGTGAGCGTCGAGCAACAAACAGCACCAGCAGCGCCAAGCGCACTCGTTCTCGTGCTCCGCCTGCCCGCACGCGCTCTGCTCTGCATCATCGTCATCAGCAGTGCTGTCCCAATCGACGCCAGCGTCCACGTAGCCAAGAGCACACACACAGACAAACGCACAGCATGTTTTCGCTCCAAGTGACGCTCGTGCGCGCGCAGGACCTGCCCGCGAGCGACTTTGGGTTCATGGGCATGGGCGGCAAGAGCGACCCGTACGTGACGTTCAAGGTCGGTCGCACGTCGCAAAAGAGCACGACGATCTCGTCGACGCTCAACCCCAAGTGGTCGCCGCCCGAGGTGTTCCACTTCCAGATCGACAAGCCAAAGGAGAAGTGCCTCGAGATCCACGTGTACGACTACGACCGCTTGAACCAAGACGACTTGCTCGGCACGGCCAACATTGCGCTCGCGCCGTTCCTCGAGACGCGCCACTCGGAGCTGCTGTCGTACGACTTGGACGTCGCACCGGAGTTTGAGAAGCAGCACCGCAAGAGCGTGCTCTTCCTCGACATCAAGCTCGTGTCGACCGACCGCGTGGACCAGGTGCTCGAGCTCTGGGAGAACCAGCGGTACCACATCGTGAAGAAGTGGACAAACGACACGGTCGTAGCAGGTGAGCGCCAGCGCTGGAGCGCAGTCGACGACGCCAACATCTCGTCGCACGCGTTCGAAGACGTCGCGCCCAAGTGTCCGCCGCACCTGAAAGCCGAGGGCTGGACGCTCGACGTCTCGCAAGGCGACGACAACGGCTGGATCTACGCGCCGACGTTCTCCGGGCCGTGGCAGAAGAACGCGTTCACGCTCGCGATGGTGCGTCGCCGCAAGTGGATCAACAAGTGCGTCGCGCCGCAGGAGTGAGCACATACACTCATAACGCAGTCGCACGAGCGCGACTGCGTCCGTCGTACATACACCAAGCACGTGTATCAACACTAGCGCTCTGCATGTCATCACTCTTTATGGGAGCCAGACCTCACACGCACACGTCCGTAGTCTCTCTCTATCGCGTGGGGATGGCGCCTGCACTGCTGTCGTCGTCTACGCAAACGCTTTGCTCCACATCTTCTTCTCCTTGTCGAGCTGGCGCTTCTGCAGGACCTTGAGGCGCTCGTCGAGCTTCAGGATCGCCTTGTCGTCCGGTGCGACGCGGAGCGCGGCCTTGACGTCCTGCGCCGCGAGCTCAATGTTCTTCTCCTTCTCGTGCGCGAGCGCGCGGCGGTAGAGCGCCTTGGCGTTCGCAGGGTCGAGCGCGAGCGCATCCTTGCAGTTCGCGATCGCTTTGCCCCACGACTCGAGCTTGAGGTAGCACTGCGCGAGGTTCAGGTACAGACTCAGCTTGAGCTTCGTGACCTCGGCCTCATCGCTCTCGCTCAAGTCAAAGAACTTGGACGCGTGGCTGAGCGCCTTGACGTAGCGCATCGCCGCGTGCTGGTAGTTGCCGTCGCGGAAGAGCTCGTTGCCCTCGTCCTTGTTCTTGACGACGAGGCGCATGCGCTCAGGCTTCTTGAGCTTGCGCGTGTCGTGGTCGTCGTCGCCGCCGTCCGCGGCGCGCTCGGCCTCTGCGCGCTTCGACTCTTCCTCCAAGTGCGCTTCGAACGCGCGCTCGTCCGCGTCGACAGCGGCAAAGTACGCGCTCGCGACGCTGCGGATCGACGCCTCGATCTCCGAGCGCTTGGCAGTGATCGCTGTGAGCGACGCAAACTCGGACTCTTCCGAGTAGATCCAGTCCTCGGCCGCGTCCAGAAGCGGCGAGAGCGACGCCATGTCGAGCTTCTCGCCGTGCTTCTCGCTCCGCTTCGCGCGCATCTCGTACACGAACGCCTCGATCGCGTTGCGCTCGTGCGCGATCGCTGCGAGCTCGACGTCGCGCGCTTGCATCTGCTGCTCCGTCGCAACGAGCGCCTCGAGCACTTGCTCCTGAGCAACTGTGAGCGTCAGCTCCGTCGCGCTGTCGCCTGCGAACGCAGCGCCGACAGCAATCGCAGTCGTCGAGTCGAGCATGCGGCCGAGCAAGCTCCCGCCGCTCGCGAGGTCCGTGCCGAAGGCTTTCAGGATCGCCGCTTGGACAAACGGGATACGCGTGCCACCGCCGACGATCTCGATCGACGCGATCGCGTGCGCTGGGTCTGCGACTTGCGCCGTCGCGAGCGCTTGCGCCACGAGCTCCGTCACGCGCGTGCTCTCGCGCATACAAAGCTGCTCGAACGCGTCGCGCGAGATCGCGATCGCAATGTCGCGCTCCGGCGCGATGTTCTCGACTGTCACGGACGCCTCGCCGATCGTCGAGAGAAGCTTCTTGAGCTTCTCGCACGCCTGGAAGAGGCGCTTGCCCTCTTTCGAGTTGAGCGCGACGCTCAAGCCGTGTTGCTCGCGCACTTGGGTTTGGAAGTGGTAGAAGAGCTGGCGGTCAAAGTTCTGTGACGCGTAGCGTCGATCATCCACACAATGCGCGCGTGAGCCACTGCGCTTACGAAGGCAAGAGCATGACAAGCGCTACGTACGTCTGCGCCGAGCGCCAAGTCGCTCTCGCTCGCGAGCACCGTCTCGCCCGAGTCTAGATAGCGCAACAGCGTTGTTAGTGACCCGATCCACCGTCCAAGCGACTCGCACGAAGCAGCAGCCAAGCGTGCGTACTCGTGAGTTTGACGACCGACACGCTCGTGGTCGCGTGGCCAATGTCGACGATCGCAATGTGCTTCGTCGCCTCGACTGCGGCAGCGTCGCCTGTGCTCGGGACCTCGTCGAGCGGGTGCTTGCGGATGAAGCAGCGCGCGAGCGCAGCGTCCGTCGTGACCGTCGAGATGCGCGGGATGCCCGCGACCTTCGCTGCGAGCGTGAGCGCCGCTTTCTCGCGCGCAGTCCATGCAGACGGCACGGCGACGACGACGTGGATCGCTTCGGTCTCGGAGCGCACGCGGCGCTTCATCTGCTCCGCGAGCTTGGCAAAGAGCATCGCAGTGAGTTGCTCGAGCGAGAAAGTCTTGCTCTCGCTCAAGTAGTCGACGCGCGCGAGCACTTGGGCGTCGTCGCTGCTGCTCGCTTCGAACGCCACGCGCTGACCAGGGAGCTGGCTCGAGATCGCCTGGACTTGCGCAAAGTCCCGTCCCAAGAGTAAGTTGAGACTGTCGACCGTGTTGCGCGGGTTCGTGCTCGACGAGAGCACTGCCGCTTCGCCGATGAGACGCTCGTCGCCTTTGAACGCAACGAGCGTCGCGGTGGTCATCGACCCGAGCTCATTGAGCACGACGTCGCCCGTGCTCTCTGCAACGACGCAGCGTTGCGTGCCCTGGTGTGCATACAGTCAAACGGACAGACAAAGGATTAGCGAGAGACAGCAGCATACCAACACCAAGAACAAGGGGGTGCTCATGCGCAGCGCACGTACAAAGTCGACGCCAAACACGCGCGATGCCATCGTCGTCGTCTCGTTCGCCATGCTTGATTTGCTTTGCGATCGTCACACAGCGCCACACACTTCGTGCCACACGATTTGTCGCTAAGCCGACATCATTGCTCTTGATCGTAGTATACTGTTAGGCAGAGGTAGAGTTTGATAGTGAAATAACAAAGTAAAGCTAAGCTTTCTGTGCGAGTTCTGTGCGTTGTGAGATGCAACCATCACTCATATACCTTTTTTAGAGTGACACTCATTTGCAGCAATTTATAGAGTACAACATGACTTGCAATTAGTATTGGACGAGACTAGTATTAATCGCAGTGCAATAACACGACTGCAACGAGCAAGCCATTGGCATTCGCCATCTTGACAGCTCCATGGCAGACACATCGCCGAATTCCGACACGCTCTGTGCGCTGCTCCGGCAGTTCGTGGCGCGCAAGACGCCACAGCAAGCGCTCGAGTACGTCGCCGAGCTGCTGCTCGATGTAGCCGACGACAGTGCGAACGAAGATGCATCCGCGCTCGCTCGCATGCTGGAGGAGACGCTCAACGACGCTGACGCACTCGCACTGAGCAGCGAGCAAGTCCAGGAGCTCGTGCAAGAGCTCATGACGCTGTTGCGTCCATCGGCAGTGAGCAAAGACGACGAGAAGGCAGAACGGCGAGCAGCGCACATTGCAGCGCTGCGTGTGCAGTATGCAGCTGGCAAGCGCTGTCTTGCAGTGCTCGAGGAAGACAGCGAGTGGCATCCAGCGGTGATTGTGCAGCACATCGACGGCGACATCACATCCGACGCAGCGGGCTCGACGAGACCAAAGCAGCAGCAGCGAAAGAAGATGACTCGCACGGTGCCGTTCTACATCGAGATCGAGTTCGTCGAGTTTGGGAAGAAGGTCGTCGTGCAGATGGCAGACGTTGTGCTGGACGAAGACCGCGCCGACAAGGACGACGACGACGACATGACTGGACTCTGCGCCATGTGCGAGCGTCCGATGAACTTGACAGCACACCACCTCATCCCGCGCACCACGCACTCGCGGTATCTCAAGCAAGGCTACACGAAGGAGTTCCTGAACACGTGCGTGATGATCTGCCGGCAGTGCCACAGCAAGATCCACTCGACCGAGGACGAGCGCACCCTCGCGCGCGAGTACAACACGCTCGACAAGATCATGACGCACCCAGAGATCGTGCGGTGGGTGAGTTACGCGAGCAAGCAAAAGGCGCGCATCAAGCCTGTCAAGAAGAGTAAGTACCCGGTCGGGAAGTAAGGGACGAGCAGCCCCACATGTGCGCACGACTGATCCAGTTGCTTACGTGAGCGCTTGACATCGTCATCACGCTCGACTGCTCCGACGGGTCCTGCCGTTGAGCGAAAAGATCTCTTCTACTACTATCATCGCTCGCAGGGTGATCTTGAGTCACACGCCGCGATCCACTCGATCCACTCGCGCAAGGTCGTCCCGGGAGTGTGGTCAGCAGCAGCGCGACATTGTTCAAGTGGTCTACGACTTGACATGGCGGCCGCGCTTGTGTTAAAGCCACTCGCGCTGCAGCTAGACACGAGTCTCGGCGTCACGCAATCACTTTCGAGTACAGGCATAAGATAAACAGCGCTCGAATGTCCTCGTCGTGCTCCGTTCGCGGTCGTTAGTGTTGCGCGTCGCTAGCAGCTCTCAGACGATCACCCGCGGCGCTTCAGGCAGCACGCGCACGCATGGAACGGCAAGTGGTTGCAGCGCAGTGAAGATTCACAGGCGCTGCTGCAACAACTATGGCGCGCGTGGCCAATGGATCCTTCTGTCGCCAAGAGAGCGAGTGAGGCGAGCTGGCGATACTTGAGAATTGGCACTCGGCACTTCCTTCGAGACAGAGTCGAGACACCACAGTCGATGCCGATGCGAGTCTTGCTGGTCGAGCCAACACTGTGTGCTTTGTAGCGTATAAATCAAACCGCGCCACCTTGACTTTGTGTCAGCAACAACGTGACTCGGTACGTCGTAGTACGAAGTTGAAGCCCATGACATGGATGATGGTATGTTCGGCATTGTGACGATCTACAAATCTCTGCCTTTGCCGCATGGGTACACGCGCTTCTTGCGCTCCTGCGCTTCTTGCGAGGATCGTGTTGAGTGCGACGACTTGACAGGACTTCTTGGAGTCAGGGCTGCCATGGTTTCGGCGGCCTATACGTGGCGCCAGCTCTAAGAAGTTGCGCTTCGTACGCTCCATGGTTGCGCTTCCTACTTGACGCGAGACGACGGTTCACCACGATGGCGATCTTCTGGCGCAGACCCCAAGTGTCTCGAGCAGTCGCGTGAGTCGAGCTCCAAAGCTTCGGGTCTCCGCTCCAGTCGTAGTTACCTACGCGCTTGTGCTACGTGCTGCCGCGTCTGCGCTTGAACGCCAGCGCATGGAAACTCCACAGCTCGAGCAACTGCTCGCGCGTTGCAGTGCGGGTATGAGGGCGAGTGGTCGACTGGCAGCCGGACACGAGCTCCATCGAGCAGACCCATTTGCGAATCGCCGTTCTACTGCTCGAACGGGCGACTCGTTCTTGACGCTGCATCAACCGCCTGTCATTCTACACATCGTCCAGCAGCCACGATGCACCGGTCGGTCGAGCTCGAGCTCGAAGAAGTCGACCGCTTGCACGACGAACAGTTGCTGCGCAAAGCGAATGTCTCGCCGTTCTTCACGAGCGCGCAGCCGCCGTTCGCGATGCCCCATGAGCTCGACTTCTCACCGCAAGCGATCCCGCGCGCAGAGGAAGAGATCACAGCAAGCGCGCTGTCGCGAGACGCGTCATTGCTCGTGCCTCTGCTCAACCTCGACGGTCCCGATCCGAGCTCGGACTCAACGTCGTCGCTGTCGTGGAGCAGTGAGCTCGACCCAGTAGCCCCACTGGCGCAAGTCCCGTCGTGGCACCATGACCTCGACGCTGACTTGCACGATGAGTCAGCTGGGATGCTCCACACACACTATGCGATGCAGATCAACGACGTCGTCGACGACCAGCGCTTTCGTTGCGACGCGGACGGCAGCTCGTCTCTCTTTGGGCATCTCCAAACCAGCGACCAAGGGTACAAGAGTGACCACGTGAATGTGTACTCTGTCGACCAAAGCAACGCATTCGCACACGGTCGACAGAGCGTGTTTGCACAGCGTGGATCGAACAAGTCGGAGCCAAAGCACAAGCGCCGTGACGATCGTGACAGCGTCCGAAGATCGCCATATCATCCAGACGACTTGACAATGGCTGAGTCAGACGACCACTACTGCCACGCCACCGCAGCCGAGTGCGACGCGAGGTTGCACTCGCTCCACGACTCTCCCAACTCCAGCAGTGCACGCAGCTACCTCCGAGTGCGCGAGAGCTGTGCGCGACACGCTCGGTCGAGCGTGCAGCCATACGCTCGACCACTCGCGACGCAGCGCGTCATGCGCGAGAAGCTCTTTCCTCTGCAGCACATGATGTTAAAGTCGCGCTCGTATCGCGCACAATCGTCAGCAGCAGCACGTCCTGCAAGCGCTCGCAGTGACAACAAGATGTTTCAGATGATCCCGTTCCCGATGGAAGCGCTCAGCATCTCGAGCACAGAGCCAAGCTGTGCTGTCGCGCACACTCAAGACTCGCAGCCTCAGGACTTCCACGAGACGTTCAAGAAGCACTCGCCACTTCCAGATGCGCACCGCACTAGCAAGATGAAGCGAGCGAACCAGCGTGCGAGCTTGTTCGCGCTCGCGTCGCCACTCACGGTGCTCACGAAGAAACTCGCTCGGGACTCGACAAAGACGATGTTCTCGTCCTCTGTCTTGCGGATGCCAGGTGCGCCAACGACTGCATCCAGTTCATTCGATCGGCTCTACGGAGCACTGCAGCCATCGCGCCAACACCGATCGCTCAACGTCGAGTACGCGTCGCCACGCCACTCAGAGATGTGGTATCACAGCGACAAGCGTCCACACTGCCATCACCACCGCTCGAGATGCGCTGTACCGATGTCGTCGTCGTCGTTCGCTCCTGCCGTGCTCATCCCGCTCTCCACGACGTCGCCACCGCCCCTGCCGAAGCGCAAGATCGGCGCGTACTCGCCCACTGCGCGTCGCGCGCGCATCGAGCGGTACCACGAAAAGCGCAAGCAGCTCGTGTTCCACAAGCGCATCAAGTACGCTTGCCGCAAGCGCCTCGCGATCGCGTGTCCACGCGTCAAAGGCCGCTTCGTGCGCAAGCAAGCGCTGCAGGACGAGACTCCAGCAGCGCCTTCTGTCGGCACGACGCCATGAACAGCGCGAGTTACATGGCGCAGACTCATCAAGTACTGACGAGCAACAAACAGGACCGCAACGAGCGATAGCTATGATCATCCTTGTTGTCACCATCGTTGTCGTCGTCGTCCTGCTCGCCAGAGTGACAGACAAGCTGTCAGACGGACGAGTGGATGGACAGCGTGCGCCAATCGTCTAGACCGCACTTGCTTCAGCACATCGCGCCTACGCGTTCTGCACAACCTCCGCGATGGCCTCGGCGAGGTAGTCGACGTTCTTGGACGTGACACCGGCCATGCTCACGCGCCCATCCTTGGTCAAATAGATATGGTGCTTCTCGATCATGCGCACGACCTGCGACTCGGTGAGGCCCGTGTAGCAGAACATGCCGATCTGGTCCGTGATGTGGCGCCAGTCCGACTGCTTCACGTTGTTCTTCTTCTCAATCGCCTCGATCGTGTTGCGCAGGCTCGTGCGCATCGAGATGATGCGGTCCGCCATGCCCTTGCACTCGCGGAACCACTGCTGCTTGAGCTCCGGGTCCGACAGGATCGTCGACACAATGAGCGAGCCGTGGATCGGCGGGTTCGAGTACATTGGACGGATGAGGATCTTGAGCTGCGACTCGACGCGCTGCGCCTCGTCCTCGTCCTTCGTCACGACGCTCAGCGCACCCACGCGCTCGCCGTACAGACCAAAGTTCTTTGCGTACGACTGCGAGAGGATGATCTTGTGGCCTTCCTTGACAAACTGTTGGCAGCAGACAACGAGAGCGCGTTAGCACATGCGCACACACACGAGCTCGAGGCCTTCGAGCGCTGCATTCGGAACGTACGTGGCGAATCGCAGCCGCGTCGCGCGTCGGGTCACCCGAGGCGAAGCCCTGGTACGCGCAGTCAAAGAACGCAATGTGGTTCTTCGCCTTCATCACGTCCGAAATCTCTTGCCACTGCTCGATCGTCGGGTCCACGCCCGTCGGGTTGTGCGCACACGCGTGGAGCAGGAAGAGCGAGCGCTCTGGTGCACCCTTGAGGTCGCTGATGAGCCCCGAGAAGTCGAGACCGCGCGACGCCGGCTCGTAGTACGCGTACTTGCGGACTTCGAGACCCGCGTCCTTCATGATCGGGATGTGGTTGCCCCACGTCGGGTTCGGCATGTAGATCGGCGTGCCCTTGCCAAGGAACTTGGCGAAGAACTCACCCGCGAGACGAACACCGCCCGTGCCCGAGATCGTCTGTGCTCGCAAGATGCAGCAGCAATATTGGACATCACAGAGATTGTCAGTACCAGAGTGACCAGCTTGTGCGATCACGACCACACGCACAACATTGTTGCACACTGTCGGTCGGTCGTACCTGGACGCCAGTGATGCGCTTCTCGTGCAGAGCCTTGCTGTCGTCGCCGTACGCAAACTTGAGCGAGAGGTCAACAAAGTCCTTCATGCCTGCGATGCCGGCGTACTCCTTGTTCTTGCCCGCCGCCATGATGCGCTTCTCGGCTTCCAGCACCGACGGAAGCACGTACGGCTGCGTGTACAAACGCACACAAGATGATCACATTGTGTGTGTGCACGAAATGGATGTGTGTGTGAGGTCGTTGGCTTCAGAACGATCGTATCGCTACGCATCGCTTCAAGAAACTCGCGCCTGAGCGTACCTTGCCGTTGTCGTCACGGTACGCGCCAACACCAAGCGAGACCTTGCGCGGGTCCGGGTCCTACGTCATCGATGCGCATCACACGACTCGAGTGAGCTCGCTGTACGCAAGTGGATCGATCGATCGTCTGGCGGTACCTTGTTGAAGCGCTCCGTGAGACCAAGGATCGGGTCGGCTGGCCCCATTGGGACGCTGCCGAGCCAGTGGCCGGACGACGCGGCGCTGAACTGGCGCGTCTGCAGGCGAATGTGTCTTGCGAGCATCATGGTGCTGTGTCGGTCGTAGTGCTGCTGAAGATGAGAGTGTGCACACGCGCGCGAGGGAGGAGAGCGACGAGCGAGTGGAGCCTGTGGCGCTTGCTGCTTGGAGTGAATTTCCGCGAGTGTGTGGCAGGCAAACGCACGCAAATGCGCAAATCGAGCAGATCACACGGACTTTAGCGGAGACATATTGTACACGAAATGTTGTGATCTTGCAACGCGTTACCCAACACGGCGGCAAGTAGACACAAATCAAGTGAATCGGTTTGCAGAGGCTCGCATGTTGCCACTTGAGAGCCGATGTCGAAGCTGAGCAGGAGTGATTGTCGATTGAGCGGAATGGAACGTGCTTGTGGTTGCAAACCGCAAACCACTTGATCACACACGTCACACATTGACTTGGACGCGCACAACGACACTAAAAGACTGCATGCCGGCATATGCGTCGCTCGACACGCGAGTATGAACACACTCACAACATGCACTCTACGCGCAGTCGAGTGTAATCGTCGGATAGGATGCGTACACACGTGCCTCACGACGTGCTAAATCATGAAATAGTTGAAAGTACCACTTTAATCGAAATAGTATATACGTTTATGAAGGAATGGAAAGCATATTTTAACTATCACGAATCATTACCATACAAATTCATCGGCATTCGAACATAATCATACGAACTTCAAACCGCCCGACGATGGGTACTTCGTCCCAAGAAGTGAACACGCGAGCGACGCTGTGCTTCTTGTATCGCGTTGGCAAGAGGCCCCAGAGGGATGTGCTCAAGGTCTTCGAATAGAGGAGACTGGAGAACATCCACCTGCCCAGTTAACCAATCTCTGTCAGCCATTAGCATGCCACACATTCTTTATTATCTAGATATCGGGCGTGTGTTGCAGTGAGACGGATGACGGCACTGTTCTTGAGAGGGTGACTTGGTGCCGCTTTTTGCTTCGAGGCTGGAGCTAGTTTACGACCGCTGAAAGCTGATGCTGTAGCGCAGCAAGTGACTCACTGTGCAGTTCTTGCTGTGCCACCATATAAACTGATAAGTTTTGCGTATATGAAGGAATGGAGTTATTGTGATCGGCAGCATTTTTGTCCAAATCGATATGCAAATCGACAAACCCTGATTTACCTCTATTTTAGCCCTGATGTATATGTAAATATGACACATCCACCCTGATTAGCAATAAACCAGCCATATAGTGAAAATGGATGCAAATAATTGTGGTTGTCGATTTAGGTCGGTCAGTTTGCCCACGTGAATGTGGGCAAACTGCCTGCCGAGCGCTTAAATCCATTCCTGTTCCGTCTGTTCTAGCATTCACCACTCATATAAAAACGAAAAACGTGGACGTGGACAAAATTCCTGCCGGGGACAATAACATACAGTCATATTTTTATTACGGAAATGCTACGGTCCAGGATTTGGCTTTCAGGTCTGGCACAGGATAGCATAAAATGTCTCGCCCAGAATCAAAGAAGAAAATATGCAAGCAAATAAACCTAACCCGCCCCTCGAAAGCGAAGAAATCGAGCGAAAAATACCTCTCCTTTTTGGTGGCCAGAAACGCTTGGATTCATTCATTCTTCAAATCAAACGCGCGGCGACGACGAGAAAGCGCGGCAACCAGCAAACCTAGGTGCGTGTGCGCACGTGTGTGTCTACATGAGCCTCCACGAGTACGCACTGACGCTGTGAAAGTGCTGTGCGACTATGTGCAGACGTCTGCTACGCTCTCTGCGCGATTCCTGCTGCAATTGAAGCGATACAGGTCGAGGTATCGACAACGGTGCGTTTGTATGAACCCGAGTATGCTGTGCGTGCACTTCGCAGATCGTACACGCCCGCTGACGTCGTGGACGTATCGTGCGTTGCGTCTGCACCTACCAGGCGACCAATCTCGACGATGACGGTGCCTACGACGGTCAATCGAGGCGTGGACGTCGCGGTACGTGCGTTTGAGTGCTACGCACACGTATACGCGTGCCAACTCATGTTTGTGCGTACCAACGCATATCTGCGCGTGCCGACGCGTGCTGACGCTCTGTGTGCGTTGTGTCGCACCGCTACGATAGCGTCATGAGCGAAGACGAACACACGGTGAAACCGATCACGCGATCAGCGTGGATAAAGTAGAATGCCGACGTTGCGAAGACGAGACAAGAAAGACTGGCTTCCGTGCGATCCAAGCGATGTGCCTCGTCGTCTGAGGTCGAAGACGAAGATGTCAGCGACGATGACGTGCAATCCGACGGCGAAGACTCAAGCGACAACCAGCTCTTGGACGGGTCTCGTCCAGGTGTCGTCCATGTTTGAGCACAAACGTGCGCGTCACGCCGCCGCAGATCGTGCACCAGAGGTGGGAGGCGCGGCGCGATTACCTGAACGACTACTGCGAGGAAACACGCCAAGTGAATCAACTCTACGAGGTGATGAGCTGCTCGTAGCGGAACAAGCGACTTGCGAACACTAAAGCGGCGAAGAGCGGCACGCAAGTGCAGATGGTTCCAGAGGATTGAAGCACGTACCAGCGCGTCTACATCTGCACGCATGGCTGGAAGTCAAACGATCGAGGCACCGGAAAGCGACCGCGCCGGCACGTCCGGTTCACGGACTGCCAGTTTCGGTTCGTCGTGCAGCTGGTGATGGTCAAGAACAAGTGGGATTTGGCCGTGAAGAACATGCTCCTGCAACACAACCACCCGGCCGTCGACGACACGTTCGGAACGTATCATACCTCGCACGGTATCCAGTACGCAGAAACGCAGCAACAGGTCAGCACCACGATCGCGAATGACACTCCGCGCTTCAAGATCTAAGACTTCCAACTTGTGCGCGGCGAGAACGTCATCAAGCACGATGTCGACAACAGGTCAACGCGAATCGATCGCGCGTCTCTACGAAGGACGACGACGATGCCACGTCGGAGGTCATAGCGAGCTTTGTTCGAGGCAACGAAGATTGCGACGTATCCGTCGACGATTGCGGGGGTCAATTCGCTGACCACACGCTACATGCGCTACATGTACTCGCTCTTCTCGGAGATGCTGTTGGTCGACTGCACCCACAAGACCAATCGGTACGGTTCAACACAAGTCTTTCACGTTTGTCATCCATGTCCAGTACAGAATTCATACATGTCGTCTCCATGTATCATCCTTGTCTTCTCTGTGTCTCATTCAAACCGTGTCATTGATGCTTGTACGCCCTGCTTGCGCCTAGGTAAAACTACCAGCTCTGCACCTTCATGGTTATGGACGAGTTTGGCGAGGGTCAAGTCGTGCAGCAGTCGCTTCTCGAGACGAACAGCGACTGGCACATGGAGTGCGCCATCGAGCACTTCAAGCGAGCGCACCCAGACCGACACAAGCACCTACAAGTCGTCATGGTGGACAAGGACCTGCAAGAGATCCGCGTTCTGCGCACGCACTTCCCAGAAGCACGCGTGCTAATCTGCCTCTTCCACGACATCAAGTGGCTCAAACAGCACTCGCGCAAGCAAGAGTTCGGGAAGCTCTCCGCCGACGACCACAGCGCCCTCGACCATCTCGTGCACAACTGCATCTACGCAGCGAGCGCGGACGCGCGTTCGATGAACACTACGCGGCGGTCGGTGCGATGTGCAAGCGCACCCATTTTGACTCGTTCTACGACTACTTTGCACGGAACTGGCACCCCTGCAAGGAGATGTGGGTCATGTACATGCGGTCAAAGATCCCCCCACTTCAAGAACTACACGAACAACAGGCTCGAAAGCTACTTCGGCAAGTTCAAAGACGGCATGTCTGAGTCGACAAGCATGGCCAAGTGCATCCAGTCGACCATCGCCACCGCACGCCGCCACAAGAAGGAGTACATGCACCGAAAGCTGCGCGTTGGCACTACACGAACATCAACTACTACGACGAGATGAGCTAGGTGTTGCAGTTCACGACCCACTACGTCGCCGAGCAGATCGGGTCCGAGTACGCAGCCGCGTTGCAGAAAAGCGACGAGTACCTGTTCGCCGTGGACTAAGACGACAGAGTAGTGGTCGTCCAAAGCCGCACGCATCCGCAACGCGTCAGCACGCTCGACTGGACATGCCGCTGTCCGTTCTCCATGAAGCCGCCGTGCAGACACGCCACGGCGTACCGCAAGCACAAAGGAGCCAGATCGGTCATCCCGTTCACTCGGATCGACGTCAGGTACATAGTCCAAACATACTGACCATGACTCGAACATGATTCGACTATGTATTGCCCATGATTTGACCTTGTTGCTCTCTCTTGTCTCTGCACACTCTAGATTGCTGCAAATCGTCGGTGATTTTCCGTCGGCTCGTCAAGTCATGTACCGCCGGGCTCAGACAGTCGCGGTGAAACGGCCGACACAAACCGTCGCTGAGAGATACAACGAGGCGATGCAGGAAGCTCGCATGATCTCCTCGGAACTTGCGGGAATCGACGGCGACGAGAAGTTCGACGAGTACCTTGCCTACTTCGTGAACACTTGGCGGAACATGCGCCAGCGGAAGCGCGTGCGGGTCAACGCAGCCGACGACCAGGGCGAAGACGAGCCACCCACGCAGACCAGCCAAGCGTACAGCCTTGGTCTGATGAGCTCGGCGACGTGCCGATGGTGACGAGCACCAATGTCTTTCTCCAGCAGCCAGATCCTTTGAGCGCGAGTTCCCAGACCGAGCCAGCGAGCACTGCAACTCACGTCGACAGCACGAACCCTAAACAGGACCTGGACCAGAACTGCGAAAGTCCTGGATTTGGATCTCCTCACGAGCAGATTGGCGGCGCTGAGTCGAACCAGCAGCTCGATCAGCAGTCAGAGTCCGACGACTATTTCGACGACAGCACCTCACAGCTTCCGATACGATTGAACCCAAAGGCCAAGAAGGCAGGACGACCAGTGAGCGATCGGAAGACACAGGATGCTGCTGAGCGGCAGGACCGAGCCCGGTTCAACGCGTCAGAAGTAGCGCGGCGGTCGCTGGGCACGCTGTCGATTAAGGATGTCCTCAACTCGCTCGACGAAGAGAAGTCAGTGCTGTCCGAAGCACTTGAGCGCCTCACTGTGTTGCAGGTCAAGTACCACGACCATGCCGGCAAGAGACTGAAGTACGACATGCAAGTAAGTGTCAGTGCTGAACCAGGACGCGTTCTACCTGCTGCCACCTCGTCTGCTTGCGGCTTGCGCGAGTAAGTTTCCAGTCGCGAACAGCCACGACGACGCGATCAGCCTGTCGAGCCAAAGTCAGCGAAGCACACAAGAGACGGACGGAGTTGAAGTTGTCTTCATTACGTGAGTCGGCGTGTTCTCGAAAGAGCAGACCGAGTCTATTAGACGCGCCGAGATCCAGCGTGAGCGTTGCACGAAAGGCACAGCATTCATCAAGTGTTTGCGGACGGAGATGGCGGGCTGCGTGGCGCCACAAGAACAGCCGGAAGTCCGAGCGATCGCGGACAAGATCGAGACCTTGTATCCGTCCACGATTCTTACAGGATTTGTGCAAGACTACGCGCTCTCTTTAGCGTACCTTCTGCAGCCATCAGCTTGGCTCAACGACGCGGTCATCCTGGCGTTCTGCGAACGACTCTCGAGCTTGCACCCTTCGGTTCGACTTAGCGACGTGATCAGTTTAAAGCAACCTGGAACACGTGGCTCGGCATCGCAAACAGTGCCGTTCGAGATGCTCCAACGCATCTAAGAGCTTGCGACTGAGCCTGGCGTGCACTGTGTCATGTGTCCGGTGAACTTCGGTAACTATCACTGGTGCGCCGTGACGATCGACATCTTGTCGAAGTCCGTGCTGTACTACGACTTGCTGAAGAACGCACGCTACCAGTCGCGAAGTTGCCCACCACATCATCGACAACACGATCGCTGACTTCAGCGCGGCCTGCGTCAACAAGCCGATACAGTTCGACGGACACAGCTGTGTACGTGTACGTCGTGAGCAAGTTCTGGCGACACCTGTAGAAAACCATCTCGACGGACCTCGCTGATCGTGCGCTCACGCGCCAACGCTTCGAGATCCAGCGCCTGCTGCCTCAAGACGTCGACACAACGGCTGTCTAGCTAGTGAGTGTGGCGCGTGCGTTTTGCACGCGTACGTAGCGTTCTCAGAAGTGCTTGCAGTCAGTAGTCGAGTGAGCTGTGCGACGAATGCACAACGAACTCAGAGTTGTGTAAAGTCGACATGAGTGAGTGAGCGATTCCGTGATGAAGTGAGCACGATAGCGTGTCACGACGATTGCAGACCACCAAACAGCAGCAACAAGGTGCGGGCACGAACACGACGCGTCGTTGTGCGCGTGAGCAGTCCAACTCGCAGCAACATGCAGCGTTTGAGTCGTGCACACAGGCGCACTGTGCGCGTTGAGTGTGCGTGTTGCAAGTCGTGCATGCATCATGCGCACTGTACGATGTGTGTGCTACAACAGCATTGCACAGTGGTATGTATCCCAGGGAGTTGGATCAGCAGCGGCACGTCGTCCACGACGATGGTACGTGCATCAACAAGTCGGGTCATCGCGCACGACTCATGCGTTGAGTCATACGCGCAATATAGTGCGACGCGCTAGACGTACGCGTTGCAACAAGCGGTGCTAGGTTTATATGCATTGGAGCACGAGGTGTGTGGGTGTTGCAACAAGCAACGCACGTGCACATAGTGAACAAGTCGGTCTCTTTGCAGTCAGGAGAGCAGGACGAACAGTCGTCGTACAATGCGTCGTCGAAACACAACCTGCACAGCGAAGTGGAAAAAGTCCTGCACAAGTACAATAGCGATCACGGACTAGACATGACCAATTGTAGTTTATGACAGCTGAGATAGGCACGTAGTTTACAACGAGAAGCTTACTGCGATCTTTTGCATAGATTTCGTGTATCTTGCATCATTTTTAAAAGGGTATCGTCACGTTGTAAATCATGGAAAAATCATAAATGAATTCTATATTTGGTGTGGTCGACCTTGATTACAAATCCTGGACTTTAGCATCAGCCTTTTTATTATCTAAAAGAGACATCGTAGTCAGATAAATGATTGATACTATAATTTTCACAATATTTTTGTCATATGAGACCATTTTAAACAAAAGTATCTAGATAAACCTCGTTTTTGAGGTTCAGGTACGCATATCACAAGAAGCAGCAGCACGCTTGAAACGTGAGTAGAATGCCAAGGCGCTGCTGCTTCTTCAGCAGCGCCTTGGCATTCTACTCACGTTTCAAGCGTTCAAATTAAATTGTCCCCAGAAAAATCTCATCAACACCGAAACACTTATATTATATACATTGGTAGCCAAGACAAAGAGCTATCGTCCTCACACGGTCTTAGAATCGATCTGAAACAAACTTAGCCTCAAAGTTTTTAGATCATTTTTTTGGGTATTTTTACTCAACAGTATCACAAACCAGTGGAATATTATTCAAAGGTACCACAAACTTCTCCTTGCAAAAAAGTATCACAACAGTAAACACACTTTAAGTCAACGTATCTCTCCATTGAGGTCACTTCGTCATAGCCTCCTTTAATTGTTCAATATGGAAATATTGACAAGCTTTCGATCTAAATCGTCGTCATCACCCTCGTCGTGCTTCGTTTACCTTGAAAAACGATCGATACCGCAGTATACGCTCACATTGCTTCTACTCGTTTCGGTCGTCGCGTTCTTTTGCCATTTTCTCGCGTTGTGTGTTTTCGAAGCGAAATCGATGGTCTGTTTTCAAACGCGTTGAACAAATAACACGATAACGATACTCGCGTTTAAAATGGTCACATATATAGGTATCCAACTGACAATAACACTACGATTCCAACTTTGTCTGTGACATGTGAAACCTTGACTGAAGGTAAAATATAACCTTTCTAACAGTAGAGTTCACTACAGAGTAAAAGAATCGAGGAATCGAAGTCGAAGCAGACATGAGTGGCTATCAAGCGAAGCGCAGCGAGCGGCACCAATTTGATGTGCGGAGGCGGGCCCAGGCGTGCTAAATCAAGAAGTAGATGAAAGTACCACTAACAGTTAATCTAACAGAAAAAAAATTATGCGTATATAAAGAAATATAGGTACATTAAGGTCATTTCTCGAATTATGACGAATACCTATCGCACAATACGTTGAGCTCTCGTACTTATTAACTTAGTGTGTACGACATTCATATGACAATACTGAAAAACCTTTGACATAAGCCCGTTGACCCAGTTAGGGGTGCAATTTCCTCGGTCTCTCTTACTTAAATCCAGTCAAAATGTAATTGACGTACGGACATTTTGTGCAGAATTGACTGGACCGTAGCCTTATATTCGGTAAACTACAATTTCGGATAAATTCGATGACGTATGACAAATAGTCGATAAAATAATTATCTTAAAATATTTGTCAAATAAGTATATACACCCAACTGATAAAAATCCGAAGTATGATGTGAATCTACATTACTCCTATTTAACCTTGTTTTTTGTCCTTGCGTGCGTGTGTATCAAGTTATGTGCGTAGGAAACCGTATTCTGAAAGAACACTGCGCATTGAGCAAATATCCGTCGAAAATATCGCTGGATCACTGGGCGCCGCCTGAGGCGCCCACAGCATTTCGGAGGAGGAAGAAAATATTTATAAGGCAAGATACATGCTGGCAAAGTTGACAATCCATTTCACGATGACAAGAGTCAAAAATATTTTTTACATACATTGCAAATATGTAAACAAGGAATCAATTGGTACGCTTGAAAACTATAAAAACAGATGTGGTGGAACGACCACAGCAAATTCTTGTCCTCAGTGTCAGACCCTTGCCGCTCCGTCGTATACTGGACCGCAGGGCGCGATCCGCTTTACCGGCGTGTAGTGTCGACCGTTGGTGGTGGAGAAGACGGTCCTCAACGGGAGAGATGGACTTGGAGTCGTGCGATCTCGCTGTCCCGGCGAGACGCACTGCGCGATCGTCGAGGTTCTTCAACGATTGCGGGTCGTGATCGTGGTTGTGAGGCACGATCACGGACGCACGGCGCGATCAAATGAGCCGTGCGGGGCGCAGAGCTTCTGTAGCGGACGGGTTGTGAGGCCTCCTTGATGCTCTGCTGGGGGATCGCCGGTGCGTGCGGATGATCGTCGCACGAAGCCGGCGGTGTCTGAAGATCGCGGTCGCGATCCCAAACGGCGCACAAAGATCTGCGAGCGTAGACTCTGCAGACGGTAGCAGGGAACGATCTGGCCAAAGCTTCCAGGCTCGTCGCGTGCTCTTGATCGTCGGTGATCGCCAAGATCGCCAGATGATCGCCAATGCCAGTGCCGATCCGATGACCCCACGTCGGTTGATCGGAGCGGTTCTTCAGAGCTTTCAATTCCGGACCTGCGCGTCGCAGGTGCTGGGCGTGAGGGTGAGAACGGGCCCTGCGAGGCTGGTCACTCGCGATCCCCTATCGACTGGATCGGACGTGTGCTGGACAAGGAGAATTCCGGACTGAATTACTTTGCTTAACTATCTACCGCTTTGACTTGATCTCACTATGCTTGACTAGCTTGCACTATCGTGGACCTCTGCTCACCTTGCGCTTCACTGGATCGTCGGGAGATGGGTCGATCCCCTGTCGCTCAGTGGTCTTCCAATCGTGCTGATGGGACGAGCACACTTGCTACGAGTCGATCGCGCTTGCCGAGTCACTCGATGCAGTCGCTGACGATGGTGTCTGCATCCACCATCATGTTCGACCCCCCTGCTTGGCTCTGGATCGCACTGGATCGTCGATGCAACTGCGCAGGATCCCCGATGACAACCGTGGTGGATCGCCGATGGCCGTCGCGCGCGATCGTCGACGGTGATCGTGATCGCACGACGAACATGGAGACTTCGCGACTCATGCACGACGACGTCGATGGCACACAACTTGAACTGCATCACGCTGAGTCGTTGTGATCGCTGCTGGCGCGCTCGATCGTCGAACCGCTTCCGCACTCCACGATCCTGGGTTTCTTGGACGATCGCGTGTCGTTCCTGACCTCTGGACACTGCTGTCGCGTTGCTCGTTCCTCTTGCGACGTGCGCGTCCTCGTCACGCGCTAGTTCGCGCTGACAGGCTCGCCGGTCACCACACTCGGTCGCCGATCTGCCGTCTCGCTTCGCGATCCGCGTTGACTAGGGCGATCGCACGCTGCTGCTGACTGTTGGCCACTTTCTATCGCGTCGCTTGTTGCTCTGGTTGAGCGTTCAACGCCGCCGCACACCAGTACATGCCGGCATGTTTGCTGATCTTGCCCTGGATCGCTGATGCCGGTTCTCGATCGCCGTTGCACGATCGCGGATCGGGGCCAGTTTTTTTGCTGATCGCGTTCTACCACACAAGTTCACTGATTGGCTAATATTCTTAGATATCTACCAATCAGAACAACCGCCAGAATGGCCGGTATCAAAGAAGGTGCGTGAATAGTAATTCCGCAAAGCTATGTTATTACAATAATAACCATAGCTTGTGTACCCCGTTACACCACCCCCACTTAAGGTGAGACTTCTCCTAATGCAGGCGGAAGGATTTGTGAAAGGTATGGCACACCATTTTACATGCAGGCGTAATGTGATGTGTACCACTCACTTTTGTGTGCACCGCGTGAGTGTGTGCAAAAATCGAGGTTGTGTGTACCACTTCTCTTAGTGTGTACTACTCAAGTTGAGTGTACCACTTCTATGGTGTGTACCACATGACGGCCTGTGCCAGTCAAATTCCAGAAATCACAGACTTGATTCTAGAATACTCCATGGAGCGCTCCACATTTGGTAATATGGGCTACACAGTAGTGTATGTGACACAAAACTTTTGTCTTGTGGGAGAGCAAGTGACTCTGCCTCATTTGCAAATAGTCGAGTTACCGCACAAGTGGGTGATCTGCTCAGACTGCACAGCTACAGAGCGTGCATGTCGACCAACGGCCAAGTGCGCAAGCGCCTTGTTCACAAGCGTGACGGACCTGCACAAGGTCTCGTCCAGCGCATGCTGCAGCGCAGCGATCAAGAGAGCGCGGACAGCACGACTGCTGCCGCTGAAGCGGAGAAGGGCGCGAGCGTGAGCTCTGCAGCCATGTCCAAGTGTGTGCGGCGAGCGCGATCGCTGCCGCCGAAGTCAAGGAGAGCGCGAGCGAATGCTCTGTTTCCTCGTCCAAGTGAGTGAGTGCGCGCGCGTGAGCGCCGCCGAAGCTGTCACGCATCGTGCGTTGGCGCAAGCGATTGAGAGCGGTCAGCGTGAGCGCTGCCGCCGAGCGATGCAGAGCGAGCGTGAGCTCTGCTTCCCCTGCCACGCGCCATGCTGGCGGTGGTGAGTGCGGCGCCGTCATCGCTGTCGCTGCGAATGAGCCAGCCATCAGACTGGTCTTTTGCGATAGAGTCACATCCATGCGGTCAAGTGTGACTCGCACGCTCGTCTATCGCGTGCACCCGCACAACAGTGAGCAGTGCCCGTTCGCGCTACTGCCGAGGCTGGCGTCTCGCTGCCTTTCGTCTCTCGAATGCATCGACGAGATCGGGAACGTCCTCTCACAGGCGTTCTGCAGGCTCCCATGAGCACTGCTCGTAGCCACGCCACTTCGCTAAGAAGTGCGTGCGACCGCGCTGGCTCCTTGAGCGCAGCAGTCGTTCCACGTGGAAGTGTTGCTGGCCGCGACGGTCAGTCAGCGACACTGGAGGCGTGCGCGAACGCGGCGCTGACTGCTTGCTTGAAGGAGCTGGATCATGCTCTCTGCTCACAGTCCTCTTGCTCTGAGCGCTCACTCGAGCGCCGCGAGGCGTCAAGGAGTCATGCGCTCGTGGCATTATGCCCGAGCGACCGCGCGCTTGGGACGCAAGCCGTGTGCGAGCGCTTGCGAGAAGCGTCTCGCTCGCTGGGACGGATGTCCACAGCGGGATCGTAGTAGTGCTTCAACAAGCCTACGTAGAACACAGGATGCGTCCGCAACTGCGTTGGGATGTCGTGCTTGTAGTTCAAGTTTTCAATCTTCTCCAAGACTGTAAAGGCCCGACAAGATGTGGCAACAGCTTACTGCCGCTTGGGAGCGCAGTCACCAAGTCGTTCGGCAAGTTCTTAACGGATAACAAGACTTGTTCACCCACTTTGAACTGCTCTTTGTTCTTTCTGCCATTACGGTCAGCGTAGAACTTCTGTTTGTCTTGCGCTGCACCAAGTTGGTCGCGTACGCGGCGCAACAGCGCTGCGCGCTCGTCGACGAAGTGCCGCGCCATTGCGACGGCCTTCTGCGCTTGCTTCGTCTGCCTGGCTGATGCTACGGCAGACAGCTGACTCGGAGACTCAGTCTCTCGAGCGAATGGTTCATTTGCGCACTTTCAAGCGCGTCGGGTGGTACTGTGTCACTCCGACAACATGCGAGCGACTCACTGTCGACGCTCTCACTAAGTTCGAGGGGGTTGTTTTCTTTGTTTGTGGCTCACGTCCATTTGCAGACAACAAGCCAGATCGACTCGTCGCTCGCTCATGGAGCTCGCACGTCTCTGTGGCTGTGCGACACGCCGCTTGCTCGAGCTCGAGCGATCGCGTCATGCGCTGCGCTATGCGCGCGCGACGGCGTACAAAGACATGTCTGCGCCGCATGCGCGCGCGCAGCATCAAGACACGAAGGCGCAGATGCAGTGCTCGATACACACGTCGCTGACGACGACCAAGCAGGCGCGGCACAGGCTGCGCGCGCCACTCCAAGATCTCTTGCGCTGCTGCTTGACGCAGCCAGCGTGACAGTGAGTCGCCTCATGTGCTCGCTCTTGCTATCGCTAGCACGTGCGTGCTGCGGAGCGTCGCTCGTGGCGGTCGCGCCCTGCGACTCGCCTTGCGATTCACGCTCGCCGTGAGGCAGAGCGGACTCGTCCGAGGACAGGGAGCGGTGTGATGCTGTCGCAGCGAGTTGCCCTCCCACCTCAGAACGATTGACACCCTCAAGCAGAGTGGTGGGCACGCGCGGGTGCCGCAGCCTGTTGAAGTAGAACGGCGTGACGTTCGTCGACGCGTGAACGCTGTTGTTCACAGCGAACTCCGCATATGGAAGCCACCGGCTCCAGTCGCGAGGACTGTCGACAGCGATGCTGCGAACGATGTCCTCGACGTCGCGGTTGACGCGCTCTGTCTGGCCATTTGTCTCTGGGTGATCGGCAGTAGACATTGCAGATCCGTCGTGAGCAAGCGGAACAGCTCGCGCCAAAACGCAGCGGTGAACCGCGGGTTCCGGTCGGAGACGATCGACTCGGGCAGCCCGTGGTGGCGAAACACGTGCTCTAGAAAGAGACACGCTGTTGCTTTAGCAGTGACGTGCTTGCGCACGGGAGCGACGTGAACCATCTTGCTCAGTCTGTGTACAAACACGACTGTACCGCTGTTGCGCGCACTGTCTTCCGGGAAACCGAGGACAAAGTCTATGCTGACCGACTTCCAGCAGTCTTGCGGAATTGGCAGCGGGTGCAGCGGACCGCGGCTCTTGCCAGCCGGCTTCACGCGCTGGCACTGCTCGCATGAGCGTACGTAGTTCGCGACCCACTTGTACAAGTGTGGCCACCAGAACACGTTAGACACTTGCAAGAAGGTCTTCTCATGGCCTAGATACCCGCTTGCCGGTGCATCATGCAGCTCGTGAAGGATCATCAGCTTTAGATCCTGATCGTGCGGTACGACAACCTGAGGGTTGTCGTACTCGAACAGCTGATGCCATAACAGGCTATCATCATAGCTGTACCGACTGATCTTTGCCGCAAGCTTTGCAGGCAGTGGCTCCTTCGACGTGCCGTCGAAGTGAGCGATCAGCAAGCGACACTCATCGTCCTTTGGATAAAGACACGCGATCGTGTCCTTCAGCTGCGTTTGAACGCGGCTGATACTCGTGTGTCTGACCACCGAGTTTAACTCGAGACACAAGAGCTCAGGCTGTTGCCGAGCTGTATCCTCGTAGTCCGGGCGGCGCGACAGCGCGTCCGCCAACACATTCTTTCGCCCGGGTTTGTACTCAACCCGGAAGTTGAACTCAGCGAAGAACGCGAGCCAACGCGCCATGCGCCGCGAGAGATGTGGCGTGTTCACCGCGGTTCGCAAGGATGCGTGGTCTGTGTACATGACGAAGGGCATCGCACCGAGCAGGTGGACGCGGAACTTCAAGAGAGCATACTTGATTGACAAGAGCTCCTTGTCATGAACTGGATAGCTCTCCGCTGCTTTGAGCAGTCGGCTCTGGTACGCAACGACGCGATCGCATCCGTCGCTGTCCTTCTGCATCAGCGCACTGCGGATTGCGAAGTCGCTCGCGTCGCAGACGACGCTGAACGTTCTCTCATGGTCTGGCAGTGCCAAGACCGGAGCCGTGATGAGTGGTTGCTTCACATCATCGAAGGCAGAGTTCGCCTCAGGTGACCATTGCCAGTCCACATCCTTCTTGAGAAGGTGTGTGAGCGGACGCACACGCGCCGCGTAGTCGTGGCTGTACTTGTGCAAGTAATACGCCAAGCCAAGCCACTTGCGCAGGTCCTTGACACTGCTAGGCGTCGGCCAGTCGGAGATCGCCCTGACTTTCTCTGGGTCCGCACGGACTCCCGACTTGCCGACGTAGCAGCCGAGAATCGGAATCTCTGGCGCGCCAATGATGCACTTCTTCAGGTTGCAGTACAGACGATTGTCTTGTAAACATTGCAACACTGAAGCAAGATGCCTATTGTGCATCTCTTCTGCACTGACGTTTCCTTCGGCACCACTGTGCACGAAGATGTCGTCGAAGTAGCTCGGCGCATACGCGCGATGCGGCCGGAGCAAATGTGTAACCAGACGATTGAACGTCGCTGGTGCATTGCGCAGTCCTTGCGGCATCACGAGCCACTCCCACAGCATTCCGCTGGGTGTGCTCACAGCCGTCAAAGGGATGTCGCTTTCGCGCATCAGGATCTGATAGAACCTGTCCATCAGATCGAAGGCGGAGAACACCGTGGATCCACCCATGGAGTCCAACAGGACGTCCTTTCGGGGGATCGGTGTCTGTGCCGGGATGGTCGCAGTATTCAGCTTGTTGAAAGCGTGAACGATGCGCCATCCACCTGTGGCTTTACGCGCACAGAACTTCGGCGTGCTGTGAGGAGACGTGCTCTCTCACACATGTCCAGCCGCCTGACGCTTCGCAAAGAAGTCGTCAATAGCGTCGACTTGCTCGCGTGACAACGGCCATTGCCTGGTGACACAGTACTTGGTCCCAGGCTCGAGATCGATCTCGCGGCGCACAACTCTGTCCATTGGGTGGGTGCTTGGCAGTTCGTCAGGGAAGACCTCACAGTACTTCCACAGCACATCGAAGTACGGACTGCTCTTCAGAGCCTCCCAGTCTTGGGCCTTGAAGCGCTTCTGCTTCTCGGTCTCAAGTACACTCTCGTCCGCAGCGGACGAAGTGTTAAGCTCGCTACACGCGACAGTGGTAGGAACGACGATCTCCATGATCTCTCCACACTTCACGTGGTCGAGAAAGATGTCGTAGCTCATCTCATCAAGCGACAGGATCTTCTGCGCATTCGATGGTATCTCGTGGAGCGCCGCAAACTCAGCAAAGACATCTTTCACTGTTGCTTCTGCTTCCGCAGCGCCATCGACTTCACGCGCGCCACTCATCGTGGTCGCGCAGTCGCAAGCGTGCTCTTGTTCGCGAGCAGGCACATGAGCGTGCGTGGAGGGCCCTTCCTCGGCACGGAAAGTGACACTGCTGCTCGCTTGAGCTGGCTTCTTTAGCCGCCACTTCTTGTTTACGTGGGCGCGTGCACCGACACCGTCATCACGTAGCGCCGTGCTCTCGCCTTAGAAGTACGTGCGCGCGGGATCCACGTCTGGTTTGACCGCTCTCTCAGGGCTCACAGCCGCAGCAACATGGTTGCCTGGGCTCACTGCCTCAGGGACTCGGATGGCTGCCAGAGTCATACGCTCACCTGGGCTCAATGTCTCATGGGCTGGGCTACCTGCCACAGCACTCATTTGTTCTTCAGCTGGGCGTTTCGCCACAGCACTCATCCTTGATGGTCTTGACGCCGGGTGATCAGCAACGGCAGTCTTGGACACAGCGAGTGTGCGATCAGTAGCGTCGCTTTTTGGGCATGTCTCCGCTGATGTAGCGAGAAACAGCTCTCTCGCTCTTCGCTCATCAGAGGAAGGAGAGGAGCAACCGATTGCGCGCGTGCGCCAAGCGATCTGTGGCTGGTGCTTCGCCAGCCATGTCATACCAACGATGAGATCGTATCTCTGACCCATCTCGAGAACTACAAAGATCTCTCTGCAGACAAAGTCGCAGAAACTGAACGAGAGCTCTACCACAGCTCCGTCACTGCGTACAGTCGAGCCATTGGCAAGACGTACGAGCATGGCCACACGCTTGCCCTCGCTGGTAAAGCGTTGCCATTGCGGCAGACTCTGCTCCAGAGCTGCCTTCGACACGAAGTTTTGCGATGCGCCGCTGTCTACTAGCAGCGTCATCGGCTTCTCATAGCCCTTCACAGAGGCGCTAAACACCAACATCTCACTTCGAGGCTTGCCAATAAGACCTCGTGTGACTAAGCTGCCCATGTGCTCGACTCTCGTCGGCACTGCGCTTTGGACTCCCTCAGTAGAGTGCCCCGCGTCTACTGGGGCGAGCCATTTCCCCTGCGCTGCGTGCGCGCGCCACCTTGACGAGGGGCACCGGCGCGCTGCGCGTGAGCGTTCGTCGCCTGCTGTGCAGAGCGATTGCCGATTCGTGGAGTGGGACACTTCGACTGGAAGTGCCCGGCTTGCCGCATTTGAAGCAGGTTACATCGACACTACTCAGGCCCATCGGCACCGATACGTATGACCTGGCGCGTGACCACGCGAGCTCTGACCATTTGGACGAGCGTTGTTCCATTCAGGCTGTGCGGCTCTGAACGATTGCTGCTCGATGAGCGCAATGCGTATGGCTTCTTCCATCGTGGACGGCGGGCGTCGGTACAACACCTGACGCGCGGGTCCAGGGTTGAGCCCGTTCATGAACGTAGTCACCTTCACTGACTCCGGCAACGGGTCAACAGTGATGGTCGCGCAGATGCTTCGCATCTCCTAGACGTACCGGTCCAGCGAGAGCTTGCCTTGCCGTCAGGCAAAGAAGCGCGCTTGCAGCAGCACCTTATTGTCCGGGGGCTGATACTGCGCCTTCATCTTCGTGCGGAATACATCCCACGTCTCGAACGCGTCTGCATCGCCAAGCAGCGCTGAGTATGCCCATTCTGGCGCGCGACCCGCGCAGATTTGAGATGGCGAAGGACACCATCTGCTCATTGTTGTCAATGAGCTGTGCCTTCGCGCATCGCTCCACGGCCATGAGCCAGCGGATGAGCTTGCCGCCGTCACTGCCATTGAACTTGGGAGCGTCAAGCTTGACGGCTCTCAGAAGCGCAGTGCGTGCGGTTGTTGTTGGTGCCACCGCGGCACTCGACAGTGACGAGGCGGCGTTCGATACCGCACTCACAGCTCGCTCGAGCGCTTCACGCGACTCGGCAGCAGAGCGTAGCATGTCCGCAGTCAAGCTGGCAGCAGCGCTAATCTGAGCCTGCGCCGCTTGCTCGGCATGCAAACGCTGTCCAGTCACAAACGTGCTGAACATCTCAAGCCTGGCAAGTTGTTGATCAGACGAGGAGGCAAGCAGTTCCATGGCAGCTTGTTCACCAAGCGCCTCTGCCAAGTTCGCCACAATACTCCGGTGTTCAGCCGTGAGGTGTGGGAACATCGATGGGTCGAGAGACACCATTGCGAATCCTTGAGGAAGAGATTCGGGTGATGCACTATCACCGAGTCGTAGATTGACTACTAGTGCTACCAGTTGTAACCGGACGTGTCCGAGTAACGCAGCACCTTTGCGAGGAAGCGTGTGTGAACACCTTCAGCAAGGATTCCAGTCACAAAGACGGAGATAATAAACACAACAGTTGAATTGGTCTAAAACGCAAGAGTTCATTGTAGTTGGTTGTGCGGACTCAACACTTTGTTGTGAGTCACTGAGTCAACGTATGTAATACTAAAGCTGAGTCAACTATAATGTGGTTGGCTCTGAGAGTCCAAGTTCACTGATTGGCTAATATTCTAAGATATCTACCAATCAGAACAACCGCCAGAACGGCCGGTCTTAAAGAAGGTACGTAAGTAGTAATTCCACAAAGCTATGTTATTTCGATTATAACCATAGCTTGTGTACCCCGTTACATCGGCGGTCTAGAACGACGGTGGCGATCCAGAGCGACGGTGATGATCGAGGGCAGTGGTGGAGACCAAGGACGGCAGGGGACATGGCGCAGCGACCACCATCGGCCCACCAGTAGCTGTGTAAGACAAGCGACAGCATGCAATCGTCCACGGCACAGCGGATCCTCGAGCACGTCAGCACATCAGCGATCCAGGGCAAGATCAGCAAACATGCCGGCATGTACTGGTGTGCGGCGGCGTTGAACGCTCAACCAGAGCAACAAGCGACGCGATAGAAAGTGGCCAACAGTCAGCAGCAGCGTGCGATCGCCCTAGTCAACGCGGATCGCGAAGCGAGACGGCAGATCGGCGACCGAGTGTGGTGACCGGCGAGCCTGTCAGCGCGAACTAGCGCGTGACGAGGACGCGCACGTCGCAAGAGGAACGAGCAACGCGACAGCAGTGTCCAGAGGTCAGGAACGACACGCGATCGTCCAAGAAACCCAGGATCGTGGAGTGCGGAAGCGGTTCGACGATCGAGCGCGCCAGCAGCGATCACAACGACTCAGCGTGATGCAGTTCAAGTTGTGTGCCATCGACGTCGTCGTGCATGAGTCGCGAAGTCTCCATGTTCGTCGTGCGATCACGATCACCGTCGACGATCGCGCGCGACGGCCATCGGCGATCCACCACGGTTGTCATCGGGGATCCTGCGCAGTTGCATCGACGATCCAGTGCGATCCAGAGCCAAGCAGGGGGGTCGAACATGATGGTGGATGCAGACACCATCGTCAGCGACTGCATCGAGTGACTCGGCAAGCGCGATCGACTCGTAGCAAGTGTGCTCGTCCCATCAGCACGATTGGAAGACCACTGAGCGACAGGGGATCGACCCATCTCCCGACGATCCAGTGAAGCGCAAGGTGAGCAGAGGTCCACGATAGTGCAAGCTAGTCAAGCATAGTGAGATCAAGTCAAAGCGGTAGATAGTTAAGCAAAGTAATTCAGTCCGGAATTCTCCTTGTCCAGCACACGTCCGATCCAGTCGATAGGGGATCGCGAGTGACCAGCCTCGCAGGGCCCGTTCTCACCCTCACGCCCAGCACCTGCGACGCGCAGGTCCGGAATTGAAAGCTCTGAAGAACCGCTCCGATCAACCGACGTGGGGTCATCGGATCGGCACTGGCATTGGCGATCATCTGGCGATCTTGGCGATCACCGACGATCAAGAGCACGCGACGAGCCTGGAAGCTTTGGCCAGATCGTTCCCTGCTACCGTCTGCAGAGTCTACGCTCGCAGATCTTTGTGCGCCGTTTGGGATCGCGACCGCGATCTTCAGACACCGCCGGCTTCGTGCGACGATCATCCGCACGCACCGGCGATCCCCCAGCAGAGCATCAAGGAGGCCTCACAACCCGTCCGCTACAGAAGCTCTGCGCCCCGCACGGCTCATTTGATCGCGCCGTGCGTCCGTGATCGTGCCTCACAACCACGATCACGACCCGCAATCGTTGAAGAACCTCGACGATCGCGCAGTGCGTCTCGCCGGGACAGCGAGATCGCACGACTCCAAGTCCATCTCTCCCGTTGAGGACCGTCTTCTCCACCACCAACGGTCGACACTACACGCCGGTAAAGCGGATCGCGCCCTGCGGTCCAGTATACGACGGAGCGGCAAGGGTCTGACACTGAGGACAAGAATTTGCTGTGGTCGTTCCACCACACTTGGACTCTGAGAGCCAACCACATTATAGTTGATAGCTTTAGTATTACATAATTAGACTTAGTAGCTCGCACCAAAGGGTGGAGCCCTCACATCCAACTACAATGAACACTTGCTATTTAGACCAACTCAACCGTTGTGTTTATTATCTCCGTCTTTGTGACTGGAATCCTTGCTGAAGGTGTTCACACACGCTTCCTCGCAAAGGTGCTGCGTTACTCGGACACGTTCGGTTACAGCCGATGAGGATCGTTGATCCCCTCTGCGATCATGATCTCCGATCGAGCTGCACGACGTGGGCTTGATCGATGGTAGCTGGCTGGATTGCCAACTGCCGAGGTGGATCTGAATCGCTGATGGGGATCGCACGCGGAGATCTTGAGGCCCATCGTGGTTGCACGCCGGGGTCGGGTGGCTGATCTGGATGGCGCGCAGGATCGAGTAGCCGATCGGGATCTGGATCACGGTTTTTCTGGATCCGGTTATACTGTAGTTGTCCACAAACACTGATGTCCTGACGCTGGGCTGTAGAGTCTGCAAGTACCGGTTCAGTAGCGAAACGACCTCGTTCGCACCCTTGTGCCCCTTTGCACTCCAACCTGTAGTTTGTTAGGGTGCCGAGGTGCTGATCGTAAAATTCAAGGAGAGACACCGAGATCAACATGAGTAAACACCACTCGGACTGTCACGGGAGTGTGTTCCGTGACGTAGCTTACACGTGGTCTTACGAGGAAGCGATGGGATGAAGAGCAGAGGAACTGCACTGAACTCGGTATTTTCAACGCTGAGGTTTTTGTATTGAGATCATGCATAGTGATGAAAGTGAGGGATCTAACCTAATTAGTGAGCCCACTGATGGGACGACCATGGTCGTCAGAAATCCGGTTAGGCCACTAATCGGGAGTCTGCTGTGCTTCTTCGTACTTAGCACAGCAGCCCCGTTACATCATCCCCCACACAAGCTTGAGAACACGCAAGCGAAAGAAGGCAAATGCACACATAACGAAAGCACACGACGCGCACACGTGGCGCGACGCAGCGAGCAAGAAGAACGACCGACACGAGGACCATGCAGCGCGGCTCGGACTGCCGCTCTATCTGCGAGACGTGCCGCCAGCCTCTTCCGAGCTCGAGGGGATCGCGGCGACGACGACTTAAGCCGACGCGCTTCGCCGACTGTTGCTGTACGACTGCAGCGGCGTGCGGAACTCGCCAGGCGACGAGGCACTCGCCGACATGTGGCATCGATGGCGCCAGTCGCGCGGCAAGCCTGTCACGACACGGCAAGCCTGTCACGACGACCGGCAACGTGACGAAGGAGGCGCTCGACGAGTCGTGGACGCGCTTCGATGCACGCTGAAACCTCGAGCCAAACATGGCGCTCGCTCTCGAGCGCCGAGAGTCGCAACACGAGCGCTTTCACCTCGGCGAGTTCGCCGAGCGTGTGTGTTCGGCGTCGTAGGACGCCGACCGGCCGTGTTGCTTCGTTCACGTCGTGGCGTTCTGTCGCATCTGTAACCACCGCGAGAAGCCGACGTTCGACCAGTGGAAGGCGATGCCGAGCGAGCATCCGCTCGACGAATTGGATAAGGCTTTGATCTCCAAGTACCGTCGTGCACTTGCGGTGAACCGCGCTGTCTCGTCTCCACGTCGTTCGCCTTCACGTCGCTCTCGCATTCTCGTTCGCGCGGCCGTTCTCGCTCGCGGTCTCCGTCTCGTCGCGCGCCGAGCGCGCGTTCTTTGTCTCGAGGGTACAGCCCGCGCGCTTTGCGTGGTCGCAAGACCGCCATGTGGCGTGGCAAGAGCCAAGCCGACGATCGCATTCACGCTCTCGGTCGCGTGGTCGCGCGCGCGCGTCGTCGCCTTGGCGCGGGCAGCCGCCTCGTACGCCATCACCAGATCGCGGACATCCTCAAGGAGTGTGGCGCGAGACTCCCACGAGTCGCTGGCCGAGTCATAACCAATCCACCGAACACGATACTCACAGTGACTGGCGCCGCGACAACCACGGACGCGGTGATCAAGCAGGCAATCGACGGACGATCCGCGCTGTTGACAAGAGGCGGCGGACCATCGCGGCGGAACGTGGCGCGACGAGACGACGGTCGCGCCTGCGCCTGATCAGCTTCGGATGCTGTCGCACGACGCCGACGTTGCTCTGAGCCGCGCCGATGACGCGATTGCGGAGGCGGATCGACTCGACCAAGAGGTTGCTGCGCTTCGAGTGCAGCTGGCGAAGGTGGTCCAGGCAAACGAGGCTCTTCGCGCGGACAATCGGGCGTTCCGCGCGGGTCAGACGCCGCCAAGCGCTTTGACGAAGCCGCGTCCTCGTCACGTCGGGTCGCGCTTCGAACCTGGCGTGGCGGCACGTCCGTCGGAACCGTAGCAGCCACGTAGCGCTTTAAGCGCCCGACATAAAAGGTCGGGTGCACCTTCAATGCACTTGGCATGTCGAGAGTGTACGCCTCGCCTTTGCGTCGTGTGATCGTGAACGGGCTGATGAAGCGCGGTGCGAGGTTGGTCGCACCAAGGTTCGTGACAGAACCAGGTGCAATGCCGGACGCCGATAACAAAACACGGTCACCGACCGCTAATTTCTCCAAGTTCTTGCGCCCGCGCTGGTCGGCTGCTGTTTTCTGCCGATCGACTGCTGCAGCGATCGCATCGCGCACAAAGCGCGCGATTGACTCGCGCTTTTGGACGAACTCGAGCACACGATCCTCGCCAATCGCGGGTGGAGGCGCGGATGGTTTGTCTGCGCCAGCGCGTGTGGTGATGGCGATAGCGCGTCGCAACGGCGCGATGAGAGCCGCGCTAACCCATGCTGTCGCCTCGTTTGGCGTTATCGCGACAGCGCACTGCGACGACCGGTCATCGCTCCGAGCTGTCTCTGACGCTGGAGGAAGACCGCTGAAGGATACCGAAAGCGCTCGGTGTCCCTCCCCCTTCAAGAGAGCTGCCGTCGTCAAATCCAAGAACTGCGGGAACGCGCGGGTGTCGCGCGTTGTTGATGAAGAACGGCGTGTGACCAGTGGACTCGTGCACCGCGTTGTTGATCGCGAACTCGACCATCGGCAACAGCGCGCTCCACGACGTGTGTGACGTCGCGTAACTGCGTAGCACGTCCTCGACGACTCGATTGACGCGCTCCGTCTGCCCGTCGGTCTCCGGGTGCGACGCGGTCGACATGAGCAACCGCGTCCCGAGAAGCTGGAAGAGGTGGTCCCAGAACGCTGCCGTGAAGCGCGGGTCACGGTCAGAGACGATCGACGTCGGCATGCCGTGGTGCCGATACATCATGTCGAGAAAGAGCTCAGCAGTCTCCTGCGCGGTGATGCCGACCGCGACCGGCGCGAGGTGTGCCATCTTACTGAAGCGATCGACAACCACGAAGATGCCTGTGCGACCAGCGTAATCCCGAGGCAGCCCGAAGATGAAGTCCATGCTCACGGATCGCCAGGCGTCCTCGGCGATTGGGAGAGGTTGCAGCGGGGCTTGTGACGACTGCGATGGCTTCACGCGCTGGCACGTCTCGCACGACCGAACCCACATGCGCACCCACTTGTACATGTGGGGCCAGTAGAAGTCGCGCGCAAGAGCGAGATACGTCTTCTCGCGGCCAAGATGGCCGCCAGACGCAGCGTCGTGGTACTCGTGCAAGATGCGAGTGCGCAAGTCGTCGTCGAGTGGCACGACGACTCGAGGGCTGTCGAAGCGGTCGATCTGGTACTTGAGCAAGTCGCCGGAAACCGAGAAGCGCGGCGCCTGGCTCCGCGCTGAAGGAGCGAGAAGCTGCAGCGTCGATTTGGACGGTTCTTGGCAGTACTTGAGCATGGCGGCGCACGACGGGTCGCGGGAGTACGCCGCGACGATCTCGTCTCGCAGCGGGCTCACAGCAGTTGACGCCGTCGCGCTTATGCCGAGCGCGACACACGCATTGCACTCGTCGTCATCGTCATCGTCGGCGGCGTGGCGCGGCGAGTTGGGTCGCGGGTCGTAGTCCGGACGCCGCGACAACGCGTCAGCGATGATGTTCGTCGAACCGGGCTTGTAGAAGACGACGAAGTTGTACCTGGCGAATAACGACAGCCAGCGCGCCATGCGCTGGCTCAAGTGCGGCGACTTCGTCGCGGTACGGAGTGACGCGTGGTCGGTGTAGATCGCGAACGTCTGCTCGCCCAGCAGATACACGCGAAACTTCACCAACGCGTAGCGCATCGCGAGCAGCTCCTTGTCGTGCACGGGGTAGTTGCGTTCCGCGGACTTCAACTGTCTCGACTGGAAGCTGATGACGCGCTCCCGTCCCTCGTCGTCGTGTTGCATGAGCGCGCAGCCGATCGCGAAGTCGCTCGCGTCGCACACGACGTGGAACGCTTTGGTGCGATCCGCCAAAGCAAGGACCGGCGCGGTGGAGAGCCGCGTCTTGACGTCGTCAAACGCTGTCTGGTGCTCGCGACGCCACTCCCACGTGGTGTCTTTCTTCAGCAACTGCGAGAGCGGGAAGATGACGGACGCGAAGTCTTTCGCGTAGTGGTGAAGGTAGTTCGCAAGCCCGAGCCACTGCCGAAGCTCCTTTTGATCGCGAGGCACCGGCCAAGACACGATCGAGGCAACCTTCTCCGGATCAGCGCGGACCCCGTCCGCGCTCACGTAGCTGCCGAGCACTGGGATCTCGGGAGCGCAAAAGATACACTTCTTCAAGTTCGCGTACAGCTTGTTCTCGCGCATGGCTTCGAAGACCTTCCGCAAGTGCCCGAGGTGGACGTCCAGATCTGTCGCGCCCTCAGTGGCGCGACTGTGCACGAAGATGTCATCGAAGTAGCTTGGGGCGAAGTCGCGCAACGGACGCAGAACGTGCGAGACCATGCGGTTGAACGTGGCGGGGGCGTTCTTCAGCCCTTGCGGCATCACAAGCCACTCCCAGAGCATGCCGCTGGGAGTGCTGACTGCCGTCAGCGGAACGTCCGACTCGCGCATGAGGATCTGGTAGAAGCCGTCGGTCAAGTCGATGGCGCTGAAGATCGTGCTGCCAGACATGGTGTCTAGAACCATGTCTTTGCGTGGGATCGGCGTCTGCGCCGGGATCGTCGCATCGTCGAGCTTGTTAAACGCGTGCACAATGTGTCAGCCTCCGGTCGCCTTCTTTACGCAGAACGTTGGACTCGAGTGCGGCGACGTCGACTCGCGTACGTGCCCGGCAGCTCGCCGGCCTTCGAAGAACGCGTCGATCGCTTCGACTTGGTCGCGCGGCAGTGGCCACTGCCGCGTCACGCAGTACTTTGCTCCAGGCACGAGGTCGATCTCGTGGCGTACGCCCCTGGCCGCCGGCAGCACCCGCGGAATCTTGTCGGGGAAGATGTGGGAGAACTCGCGGGCGAGGTCCAAGACTGGGTTCCTAGATGCTTCGAGCTTGTCCCAGGACTGCGCAGCGTAGCGTTCTTCGCGAGCGGACTTCGGCTCTGCTCCAGCAGGGCGCTCGCTGCCAACGAGCGCCAGATCCGCTGGGTCGACCACGACTGCGCAAAGCTGTTCGACGCGACCGAGTTTGATCTCGCTGAGCATGTTCTTCCAAGACATCCCAGGCAGCCGAGTGAGCTCGGTTGCTTCGCGAGGCGGACTCGTGATCTTCATGTCGTGGCGCGGCGGGCCGTGACCAGTCATGTTGATGACGTGGATCGTGTCGTACGTCGGCGCCGGCGCAGAGGGCCAAGCCGGTGCGCGTGGGTGACTCTCTTGGAGCTGGGGAACTGGAGCGCGAGCCACTGCTCGCGCTTTTCCGACTTCTGCACGATTGGGCGCCGGTTTGCTTCTCGCCGCAGATGCCGCTGCCTTCCTGCGGTTCACAGTGACCCACTGGTCGTCGGCGTTCCCTTGTCGCGTCGGCGTGGCGCACGGTGCTTTGCAACAAACCGAGCATGAATGGCCATCGCTCTCTTCATGCGGGTTGAGCGTCGTGGAGTCGGGGTCCACGACTGTGACGTGCGGCCAGGCGCTTGCGCTGTCGCTCAGGTGGGCGAGAACACCGCCGATGTCGATGTCGCGCGGCTTTACTGTGCGACTCAGCCAGTCAATGTCAGGCCTGCGGCGCGCAAGCCACGGCATCCCAAAGATGCAGTCAAACGAGCCGCCAAGGTCGACAACGAGGAACGCGTCGCTGCTCTTGAATCCGTCAAACTCGTACTGGAACTCAACCGAGCGCCGCGGCAGCGACCGCGGTTCGCCGTCTGCGAACTTGACGATCATTGCGCCTGGTTGCTCACGGGCGCGCACCCGCGAGGGCAGGAGTTGCAAAGTCTCGGCTCGTGCAAAGTTGTTCGTCGCGCCTGAATCGACAAGGGCGCGAAGGGATCGCTTCGCGCCGGCGACGTGCAAGCTGAGTACGATCAGTCGCTTGTCGCTGCTTGAGGTGGTGGCAAAGAGCTGCGCATGAAGCGCGGCGTTGGAGGGGCTAGCAGAAGGTGACGCCACCGGAGGCACGTTCCGCTGGATGAGCCCAGTAGGCCGCCCTGCACCTACTGGGAGCCCGCGTTTTTTGCATGCGCGGGCTGCTCGGACTCGCCTTCGACCTCAACAGTAGCAAGTACTGGAGCTGGCGCGCGGCACACCGCCGCGCGATGACCGACCTTACGGCAGCGAAAGCAAATGAGCTGCTTGTTGCTTGTTCCACTGCGTCGGTTGCCGTTACCGCTGCTGGCGCGCTGCGAGTTCGCGTCGTGCTCGATCGCGTCGATCTCCATCGGCTCGGCGCCGTTGTCAGCTCGCGGGGCGACGGCGTGATGGCCCCGCGAGGCGGATACGCTGAAGTCTTCGCGGATCGCGATCGCAAAAGCCTCTTCGAGCGACACCGGAGGCTTCCGGGTCAAGTACAGGCGCTGATGACCAGCGTTCAAGCCGGAGATGAAGACATGGACCTGCGTCGCTATGTCGATCGGAGCTGATGTCACACATGACACGAGATGGCGAGCACGTTGCACGTAGTCGCGCATGGACGCGCGACCTTGCTTGAGTGCGAGAAACGCAGCGCGATGATGCATCTCGTCTTGAGGCGGCTTGAACGCGAGTCGCAGATCGCTCTTCAGCGCGTCGAGCGTTGGGAAGCAGTCAGGGTCGGTGACAAGCCGACCCAGCGCCCACTCCTTCGCTCGACCACCAAGCTTGGACAGGAGGAAGTGGGTGCGTGACAGCTCGGAGGTGAGCTGGCGTGCGTGGATGGCAATGTCGATCTCACAAAGCCAGCGGTTCAAAGCGAGCCGATTGAGGCCTTCTCCGTTGTAGCTTGTGACGTCGAGCTTGACGACGTCGCCCTTCGATGATGCCGCGGGAGTTGAGCCTCGCCGACGCGCGTCGGCGAGTTCGCGGACCATGAACTCTTGTGCAGCGGCACGTTGGTGCTCCTGCGACATCGCGGACAGCATCGCTGCGACAGCCGTCAGGCCGGACACGTCGGCGAGGCGGCGCAGTGCGTCCCACTCGTAGGGCATCAAGTGTGCGAAGTCGCTGTATTTGAGCGACGTTTCGTTGTCGCCTTCGATCGGGAGCGTGCTCATCTTGGTCGTTAGACGGACTACGAAGTGCTACCAGGTGTCACGGGAGTGTGTTCCGTGACGTAGCTTACACGTGGTCTTACGAGGAAGCGATGGGATGAAGAGCAGAGGAACTGCACTGAACTCGGTATTTTCAACGCTGAGGTTTTTGTATTGAGATCATGCATAGTGATGAAAGTGAGGGATCTAACCTAATTAGTGAGCCCACTGATGGGACGACCACGGTCGTCAGAAATCCGGTTAGGCCACTAATCGGGAGTCTGCTGTGCTTCTTCGTACTTAGCACAGCAGCCCCGTTACATCGCCAAACCGCGTCAGTGTTCCCACTTGTTGAATCCACGTGCTCAGCCGGGACTGGCGTTGCGACGCTACCCAGCCACTTGCGAGTTAGTCGAGAAAGAACAGATAATCTGGAAACCGTGCGCTGCCCCACCCCCTCATTGGAATGGGGTTGTCTTGTGGTAGGAGGATGACGCTTCATTGATGTACAGGTTGATATGCGGAGGCGTCACGCGATGCCTCCTCGCTGTTTTCGATTTACGTGCGCCGTACGGCTTTGCACCCATACACTATTGACAGCATTATCGCCTTTGCCTTTGTCGGCGCTGGAGCAGGAGAAGGAATGTCACTGACATCCGGCGAGTAAACGACTCATCTAATCAACTGTGGACTCTTGTACAGGCTACTCAGACATACAAATGACCCCGAAGAACTTCCGTCATGTATTTGGAGTCAGGTTTGTGCCATGATTGTGGAAACAAACGCTAATATGAAATGACATAGTTTAACCGTATAAGCCCAAACAACGACCGAAGTGGCTAGACTCATATCTTCAAACTCGACGTCGTGCTGACTGCTTATTCGCGATGTAGATAAAGGCAATAATGAAAGCAATATAGGTAATAGAGAGTTAGCAAACATCGCTTTCTTATTTCTCTGCCGTTTTATGCAAAACCGTTTCGAATGCGATCGAGTCATTTTTGGCTATCAGAGAGTTTAGATAAGGAAACTGTTATTGGTAGATTTACCTGCAGAAGTATATATTCTACTGTATACGACCGAGTGCTGATTACCAAATAAGTAGGGAATGCTAGTTGCTTCTACAGCACAGGCGCACGTCGACAAGAGCACAACGGTGGCAGCATGACGCAGACGTATTACGACGAGAGAGAGACGTCGCGTTACGTCGCGCCGCGCACATCCACAGCGCCACCAGATGAAGAACGTCCAGACAGCAGCTCGTGGGACTTCCACAATGTCCGCAGCGACAACGACTGCTCTAACGACGACACGGATGAGCAGCAACAACGAGAGAGCGACAAGAGCACAGGATCTACAGTAAACAAGAGCACAGGATCTACAGCAAACACAGACGGCGGTAGTGCAGATGCAGATGCCTGCATTGCTCGAGAAGACTGTGGAAGTTGACCCTTGTGTACGCAGCGTCGTATGCACTTACCCACTCAAACACCCACTTGCTTACTCACCGAGTGGCTACTGAAGATCGGTCATGTACCGCTCTAGTGTTGGAAGACTGAGGTCCAAGACCATGCTAGCTTGGCTGCGATCACAAGCGCAGAACTGGCAATTCGTCGGGAACGCCGCCATGATTGTAGAGCTTGCCCACTGGGGACAGACCAAATTCAGTGTTTTGTCTTGTAGTCAAGGATGCTCCACTGCGTGCTAATGCCGTCAAATACTCACTTAACAGCGACATTTTGGCGCTCATACGCCGATTGAACTCACTATGGTCGCTTGTGAGCGAGCCGCCTTTGTACGGGCGAAGGAGCCATCCCCCCTTTAAAGGGTTGGCAGAACCGCTGCAGTGACAAAAGTGAGGGATGTTTGGTCGCATGCGCTTGCCAATACGGGTTGCTTTAGCTGTGTGGCGTCGTGTCTGCGGCCTTCGATCGGCCATTTGAAGGAAACGATGGGACCGTTCGCAAGCACCACGGTAACGTACACAAGCTATGGTTATAATCGAAATAACATAGCTTTGTGGAATTACTACTTACGTACCTTCTTTAAGACCGGCCGTTCTGGCGGTTGTTCTGATTGGTAGATATCTTAGAATATTAGCCAATCAGTGAACTTGGACTCTCAGAGCCAACCACATTATAGTTGACTCAGCTTTAGTATTACATACGTTGACTCAGTGACTCACAACAAAGTGTTGAGTCCGCACAACCAACTACAATGAACACTTGCGTTTTAGACCAACTCAACTGTTGTGTTTATTATCTCCGTCTTTGTGACTGGAATCCTTGCTGAAGGTGTTCACACACGCTTCCTCGCAAAGGTGCTGCGTAACTTGGACACGCAACCTTGGAGTCCAGTCGGTCCGTCTCTGCGATCGCGTCGTCCGCTCGGCTCAGAGCCACATCCGTGTCGTGCGACAGCATCCGAAGCTGATCAGGCGCAGGCGCGACCGTCGTCTCGTCGCGCCACGTTCCGCCGCGATGGTCCGCCGCCTCTTGTCAACAGCGCGGATCGTCCGTCGATTGCCTGCTTGATCACCGCGTCCGTGGTTGTCGCGGCGCCAGTCACTGTGAGTATCGTGTTCGGTGGATTGGTTATGACTCGGCCAGCGACTCGTGGGAGTCTCGCGCCACACTCCTTGAGGATGTCCGCGATCTGGTGATGGCGTACGAGGCGGCTGCCCGCGCCAAGGCGACGACGCGCGCGCGCGACCACGCGACCGAGAGCGTGAATGCGATCGTCGGCTTGGCTCTTGCCACGCCACATGGCGGTCTTGCGACCACGCAAAGCGCGCGGGCTGTACCCTCGAGACAAAGAACGCGCGCTCGGCGCGCGACGAGACGGAGACCGCGAGCGAGAACGGCCGCGCGAACGAGAATGCGAGAGCGACGTGAAGGCGAACGACGTGGAGACGAGACAGCGCGGTTCACCGCAAGTGCACGACGGTACTTGGAGATCAAAGCCTTATCCAATTCGTCGAGCGGATGCTCGCTCGGCATCGCCTTCCACTGGTCGAACGTCGGCTTCTCGCGGTGGTTACAGATGCGACAGAACGCCACGACGTGAACGAAGCAACACGGCCGGTCGGCGTCCTACGACGCCGAACACACACGCTCGGCGAACTCGCCGAGGTGAAAGCGCTCGTGTTGCGACTCTCGGCGCTCGAGAGCGAGCGCCATGTTTGGCTCGAGGTTTCAGCGTGCATCGAAGCGCGTCCACGACTCGTCGAGCGCCTCCTTCGTCACGTTGCCGGTCGTCGTGACAGGCTTGCCGTGTCGTGACAGGCTTGCCGCGCGACTGGCGCCATCGATGCCACATGTCGGCGAGTGCCTCGTCGCCTGGCGAGTTCCGCACGCCGCTGCAGTCGTACAGCAACAGTCGGCGAAGCGCGTCGGCTTAAGTCGTCGTCGCCGCGATCCCCTCGAGCTCGGAAGAGGCTGGCGGCACGTCTCGCAGATAGAGCGGCAGTCCGAGCCGCGCTGCATGGTCCTCGTGTCGGTCGTTCTTCTTGCTCGCTGCGTCGCGCCACGTGTGCGCGTCGTGTGCTTTCGTTATGTGTGCATTTGCCTTCTTTCGCTTGCGTGTTCTCAAGCTTGTGTGGGGGATGATGTAACGGGGCTGCTGTGCTAAGTACGAAGAAGCACAGCAGACTCCCGATTAGTGGCCTAACCGGATTTCTGACGACCGTGGTCGTCCCATCAGTGGGCTCACTAATTAGGTTAGATCCCTCACTTTCATCACTATGCATGATCTCAATACAAAAACCTCAGCGTTGAAAATACCGAGTTCAGTGCAGTTCCTCTGCTCTTCATCCCATCGCTTCCTCGTAAGACCACGTGTAAGCTACGTCACGGAACACACTCCCGTGACAGTCCGAGTGGTCTAGACATTGTACGCGTCTTTGTCCTTATAGCGGAGAACCCGCACCTTATACGATAACATACAGTAGGCTTCACGTTGCGCGCTTGTTCGTCAACATCAACATACCAACTGTTGACCAATTGCATCACACTGCTGTTGTCCTCTGATGCTGTTGTTGTTGTCGTGGTCTTGGGGCGCCTGTTTTGACACTTCGTCACCTATACAAACATCAATAAATTGGTATAGTGTCTGATGAGAGCACATAGATGACTATTGGAGGGTATAAACCATTCTTGAACTTGTGAATACTTTAGTCCACAGTTGAGCTCAACGCTGACAGCTCATTTTAAGGGCCTTTTGTGTCACTGGAGTTCTCTGTACAGGAGTATACTGATGTTTTAGTTCTCTGTATAGGATTTATTGATGTTGATATGTATGTCATGTTTGTGTGGGTCTGGACACATACGGACTGGGACTTTGTGAGAGTTTGTATTGAGGCCCAGTTCAATTCTTGCCTAGTGGAAGGTAAATAGTGATGGGTAAGAATTCGAAACCGTTTTTACACTGACGATACTCAGTGAAGTACAGTGGCGTCGCTGTTAACTCTGCAGTAAAGTGTTGCTGCTAATTTTGGAACACAAACCCTCGTTTATATCCCTGTATCCATTTATATTCCCGATGCGGATATGTTTGAGTGTCATGATTTTCTCTGAAGGCTCGCAAGTGTTCGCTGATTGGTCGAATCGACTTTGCTCCGAACAATTTTGAATCGGAAAACTACACGATTGTGTGCAAATATTAGAGTTGTTTCGATTTGTGGTGCTGAACTGCGGCGAGATGACGTGCGCTCGCTATCGCTTCGTTCGACTAAATCGCTGCACACTGGAGGGTTTGTAATAGCGGGGGGTGACGACATCTCGCTGTCGCCCCGCCTGTGCTCGCGCATCGTTGTCGAGCGAGACGTTGCGGCCCTGTAGTTTACCGCACACACATTTGAATGCCCACAAAGCGCGCGCAAAGCAAAGCAAGCGGACCTTCGCAAAGCGAAACAGCAGCTGGCGTGTGCTCGTATTTGTATCACAACAGAATCCGCGCTCACCAGCTCAAGCTCCAGCACCAACTACAAGACCAAGAACAAGATGCCGTCTGCACCGACCCCGAGCAGCAAGAAGGCGAACGCCGGTCCGGGCTACTACGAGCTCATCAAGGAGGCCGTGATCGCGCTCAAGGAGCGCCAGGGCTCGTCGCGCCACGCGATTGACAAGTACGTCGCGGCGAAGAAGGGCGCTGGCTACCAGAAGGCGCGCCTCAACATCGCGCTCAAGAAGGGCGTCGAGGCCGGCAAGCTCGTCGCGGTCAAGGGCTCGTTCAAGCTCGCGATCGAGGAGAAGAAGGCGGCTGTGAAGACGCCAACTGCCGCGAAGAAGGCCGCGTCGAGCGACAAGAAGGTGAAGAAGGCGAAGAAGACGAGCGCGACCAAGCCTGCGGCGTCGAAGCCAAAGAAGAGCGCGGCCGCGAAGCCAAAGGCTGCGACGAAGGCGTCGAAGAAGAGCGAGAAGAAGGTCGCCAAGCCGGCGAAGAAGGCGTCTGCGAAGCCGGCGAAGAAGGTGTCTGCGAAGAAGCCGACGACGACGAAGAAGAAGGTCGTGAAGAAGTCGGCCGCGAAGAAGGTCGTTGCGAAGAAGGCGTAAGCGCGTCGCTCTCGCTCACAGCTCCTCTCACCTGTACTCTCCTATTCTTATTCGAGCTCCGCGCGCTCGCGTCGGCGATTGCACACGTTCGCTTGTGTGTATGCGCTATTGATGCGTTGCATGGAGCTCAATCGCGCCACTGGCGCTACCGTTTGCTCTCGTAATCGTGTAATGCATGCTCGTGCCGTTCTTTCTGACGCTCGCCTGCATATCGCTGGTGCTCTAGTGCTCTAGTGCAGCGTACGAGTCCTCTCATTGAGCGAACAAGTGTGTGATGTGACAACGCGTCAGTTCGTGACGACAGCACGAGTCTATTCGCCAAAGAGTTGCATGCGCTGCTCCTCAATGAGCGCGTGGCTCTTCTCAAGCTTCGCCTGCGTGAGGTGCAGCTCCTCCTGGAGACTCTCGATCACGTGGTCTTTGCGCGCAACCGTTGCACGCACACGCTCGTGCAAGCTCGCGAGCTCGGCGTCGTGCTCGCTCTGAGCGCGCTCGAGCTGCGCGCGCACACTTGCGTCCATGCTCTCGAGCTTCTCACGCAGCGCTGCGACCTCTGCGCTCTGCTGCTGTCGCCCGAAGTCACTCTCTTGCTGCATCGATGACCATCGGTGCTCGAGCTGCTGCACTGTCGTGTCGTGCTGCCGCCGCTCGTCGTGCAGCAGCCGCGCGAGCTCAGCGGCTTTCTCACTCGCGCGCCGCGCGTCAGCGTTGAGCTCTTCGTTCTGTGCGCGGAGCTGCTCGCGCGCTTGGTCGAGCCGCGCGACCTTGTCGTGCAGCTCGCGGTTCTTGTCCATCCAGACACCTTCGACTTCGCTCGTCTGCTTGAGCTTGCGCTCCCACTCCTTGCGCTCGGCGTCAAACTTGGCGCGTGCCTTGCTCTCGACCTTCGCGATCGCTGCGCGACTCTCTTCCTGGAGCTTCTCGATCACGACCTCGATCTTGGCGTCGCGCGACGCGAGCATCTGCTGCTCAAGTCCCTGTCGGTCCTTCTCAGCTTCTTTGCGCAGCTTCGTCGCAAGCTGCGCCTTGAACTGCTCGCACTCGACGCTCGTTTGCTCGCGGAGCGCCATGAAGTCGGCTTCGTACTTGCGGATCACGTCCTCCTTCTCGCGCTGGCACTTGTCCATCGCCTTCTCCGCGCGTTGCATCTCGAGCGCTTTGAGCTCCTCGATCTCTTTTGCATGTGCGAGCTTGAGTGCGCGCATTTCTGCGAGCAGGTCGTTCCGAGCAACCTCGGCCTCTTCCTGAAGCCGTCGGCGCTGACTGCTCAGCTGCTGCTGCAGCTCTGCGTCTGCGGCGTCGAGTCGCGTCATCAGCTTTGCGCGCTCCTTCTCTCGAGCGTCAACGAGCTTGCGCTCGTACTCGTCTTTGAGGCGCTGCAGCGCAGCGTCGTGAGCTTTCTCGAGCTGGGTCTGGAGCTTGCGCCGCTCTTCTGCTGCCGCATCCTGCGCGCGGTCGAGGTCGGCTTTGCCCTTTTGCAAGATCGCTTGGATGTCGGGCTCGAGCGCCTTCACAGTCGACTTCTTGATCTCCTCGGTCTTCTTCACGATCCACTGCTCGCGCCGCGCTTTCTCCTGCGTCGCCCAGCGCTCCTTTGCGTCCTTGAGCTGGAGCTTGAAGCGCTCCGCCTCTCGTCCTGCCGTTGCGTTCGCTCGTTGGAGCTCTGCGAGCAGCTCGTCGCAGCGCTTTGCGAGCTCTACCTGCACGAGCAGCAGCGGCAAAGTCAACCCCAGTCACACACATGTGAGTGTTGCAATGCCAAGAACGTACCTTGTCCGAGACTAAGCTCTGAGCAAAGTCGAGGTGCTTCTCGAGCTCTTTGTCGAGACGCAGCTGCTGCTCTTTCAGCAGCGCTTGGCACTTTGCCTCTTCCGCGGCCACGAGCTGCTTTGTCTTGACACGATCCTTCTTGCGCGCTAGCTTGAGTAACTCGATCGTCTTGGTCTTGTCCTGCCGCGTGTGTGCAACAGTGATCAGTTGAAGCACATAAGGAAGCACACTGCAGTCCTTGCTGTCTCGATCGCACGGACATGCACACGTACATTGAGCTCGATCGTCATTGTCGCGACTTTCTCTTTGATCCCGACGTAGTACTGATGGCTGTTTGCGTCCGATTCGATGCGACTTGCGCCAGATCGATAGGACGGTGCTGGTGATCCGCTGAACGACCGAGGACCGAGCGCATCAAGTTCGTGACTGCTCTCGCTCTCCCAGGCAAAGTCGCGCGGCGAGTGACTGAGTGGAGTTTGCTTTGAGTCGTCGCGGAGCTCCATGCCGCGCACAGAACCGGCAGCAGACCGACTCCCAAGCGACATGGCACTGTTCGTTGAGCGGAGTTGCTTCTGTGACTCGGTCTCAAGCGCGTCGAGGTAGTCGTAGATGCTCTCTTGCTGTTGATGTTGCTGAGTCCTTCGCGTCACAGGCGGACGACTGGCGGTGGACTCAGCGGCCTCTGACCTGGCGGTGGGCAAGCAAGCGAGATCGAGTCGTTGTAATGCGATGACTTGAGCACTGCTTCACAAAGCTCGTGCAGCACCGGCAGTCGTACCTCGCATCGATCTCGGGGTCTTCTTCGTAGTGTGGCGGAGGCGAGATCGCAGGATCGTCTAGTTGCAGGACCATCTTCTTGCTGACATCTCGCCGATGCAATGACTGTTCGTACATCAGCATGGAATCATAGAGAGAGTGCAAGAGCACGGAATATCGAGATCACACAGCACACGCGCACACCTCGCTGTCGTTGTTGTCATCGTCACGGCTGCTTCGTGACGACGCAAAACCGCGTGCTACAGACACCACCACAGCCATTCGAGCGTAGCCTGGTCAGCTGCACTCTTGCATAACTCGCACAGCTCCCAACGTCGCACCAGCACGTCGGCGCTCGCTCATGGCGCTGCTGCGCTTGTCCATCTCGTCGCGTTCTTGCTTCGATGCGCTTGCGTGTGTGTGCGTCGTTTCATGTCGTGTTTGGTCATCAAACGCAGTACAGTCGCTGACATATTAAATAATGCCTCATACCCGAATATCGCTCGAGAAGCGAAGCAACACGAGCGCTGAAGCAGACGACGCGCGTCGGTGGCTGTGATGACCAAGTTCTACGGCGCTGGGCGATGGGACCCGAAGCTCATCTTGCTGCAGATCGCATGCATGCAGGTGCGCACATGCATGCGCTGTCGTGTTCGCTTGCTCGCTACATCCTGCAGACAGACAGCGTCTGACATGACGCTCTCGCTGTCTCTCTTGCGTTTGCTCGCTCATGTCTGTTGCAGACCTCGCACTACCTCGCGCGTGGCCTCTTTCTCATGATCTGCCACGGCACGAACCTCTCGATGAACCAGTTCTTTGCGTACCACACGCAGACGCTCTCGACTGTCGACGGCATCAAGAACTGCTTCGCAGTGCTCGCAGCTGGGCTCGTGAGGTGCGGTCGCGTGATGTTTGCTCGTGTTGTTGCTGTTGTTATTGCTGCTTGCTCGCGTTTGCTCGTATGCGCGAGCAATGGCAGCAGCTGACTTGTTTGTCTACCATGTCGTTGCGCATGTACAGTGCTGTGTGTCTGTGTGTGTTTGTTGAGCGCGCGAAGAAGTGCCTCGACTTTGGCGTCACGCTCTACTTCATCGACCTGCTCATTCAGTGCTTCTACTCGGTACGTCCGTCGCTCCGTCGATCGATCGCTCTCATGTGGCAATGGCCTCCATTCTCACTCGAGTGCTCTCTCGCTTGTGATACATGGTGCGAAGGAGTTTCCCAAGATGTGGGACTGGTGGATCGTCCACGCCGTCGCGACGGCTGTGACAGTGCTCCTGGGCGAGTACCTCTGCTCGCGCCGGGAACTTGAAGAGATCCCGATGCTCGACCTCTTCTCCAAGCGAGCGCGCAACTGAGCGCAACGGACGGACGGAAGGATTGGTAGAGCGTACGATTGAGAGAGAGAGATGGAGAATACAAGCGACTGCGACTGTGGCGCGACTACTGTACGACTGTCTCGAGCCGAGACTGCGAGTGTGTCTATCGGAGGATGAACCTACCGCCCAAGCAAGAACTCGACCATGTCGAGCTGCACGCGGTACGTCTGCTCCATGCGGTCCATCGCGCCTTGGACGTTCGCGTCCATTGCGCAGAGGTTCGGGAGCAAGTCTGTGCACGTGAGCGCCGCGAGGAAGTGCTCCAAGTCGTCTGGACGCTCAATGTTCACTGGCAAGCGCAAGTGCGTGATGCGCGGGAGGTTCGCTAGCTCCTGAAGGAGCACAGACGTCGGGAGCATGACGCGCGAGAGGTCCAGGCGCTGGAGCGTGTGGCGCTGCGTCTCGGCGACTTTGCGCATCCACGACGACGACTTGATCTCTGGCGCAACGATGCTCACGAAGCGCTCTTGCGACAAGTTGCGCTCCTTCAGCGCGTGCTCCAAGTATGTCGCTGCCATGTGCGTCTTGGGCATGAGTGCGTCTGCTAATGTCGCTGCGCGCTCACTACTGACTGACGTCGGTTGACCGCTCTGGCGCTGGCGCACTGCCGCTTGTGCAGTGGCGTACGCACTGCTGTACCAGGCTTGGACACTCACTTGGTAGTCGCGAACGTCTTGCGCCTGGATGTTGCGGATCGCAATCGTCTCGGGTGTGGTCGGGTCGGCTGTGACGTACGCGTGCTGGAGCAAATGCGCTGCAGTCAGCAGTCCCGAGTCGGTGAGGAACGCCCCAAACTCGACGAACGACCGAAGCCCTGCTGGGATGTGCGCGTGGAGCAGCACGAGCAAGCTCAGTAGCGGCATGTGGTTGTGCAGACTCGAGTCTGGGAAGCGACCGCGCGACCACGCGCTGACGGCGCAGCGGAAGAGCGCCGCGAACATGCACGATGGACGGCCGTGACGGTGCATCATGTCGTCTGCGAGTTCGAGCATCACATCGCCACGGATCTCAGCGTCTTCGTGCACTGCGAACGGAAGTATCGCTGCCGCGTCTCGTCGTCGCTCGCGCATCGCGCCAAAGCGCCCGTCAGGATGTTGCAATCGGGTCGCTTGCATCGCCATCGTCGCCGGCACTTGGTATCTCAGTGCTCTGTCATCTAGACCCTCTGGACGACCGAGCAACACGATGTTGCGTGAGCAGTCGAGCTGGAACAGCGGCATCGCATCGTCTTCGCGCTCTCCAGCGCTGCTTTCAGCCGTAGCAAACGTCGTAGCAGGAGAAGGATCGGCTTGCTCGAGCACGACAATGTTCGCCAGTGAGATGTCGCTGTGCATCGCGCCGACTTGCTCGAGCGCCTGGATCGCAAGCAGTATCTGCCGCAAGAACGATCGCAGCGTCGCTTCCGAGAGCTTGCGTCGGTGCTGCTGTTGCTGCTGAAGCCACACGCGCATCGTCGTGCGACTGTAGCCGTCTTTGATAAACTGGAGCTCGTCATCGCGATCCGTGCGCGCGTGCGGGTTCGCAAGCAGCTCGGCGTACTCGTCCTCGAGCTCAGCGTCGTCGCGCGGGTCAAGCGCGGTAGCGACGGCGGCAGCTTTTGTTGCAAAGCCGACGACGTGGATCGAAGTCATGCGAATGGACGGCTGCATGCGAGACGGTGGTCTCACTACAAGCGGAGCCACGTTCATGGGCTCACGCTCGCGTCGGTTCGGGAGACCACCGATGCGCATTGGCATCAGCAAGCGCTGGCGCTCTTCGACGACGCGAATGCGATGTGTGACTTGCATAGCGTGGCGCCGTGGCTCGCCACCTGCTACCGCGCGCTTCGTCGCGTCTTTCGGGAGCTCTGTGAGTCGCAAGCGCTTGAAGATCATGAAGATTTGGATCGCTGGGAGATCTGCGCTCGCACCGAGGAGCTCGCGCAGTGGATACCGCTCAAACGGCGTGAAGAGCAGCGGCTCCCAGATGACGTTGTGTCGCGCCATGTCTTTCCAGCTTCGGCAGACTTCGCTTGCGTGGATGAGCTCGCGCGGTGTGAGGAACGCGAAGAAGAGGCACTCGAGACCGGCGAGCGCGTCGATGCCAGCACTCTCGTAGTACGCAAGCGTGTCGGTGTCGCTGCTTCTGGTGTTGTTGGAGTGCGCTCGGTGGCTCGAGTGACTGTCGCTCTCGAGCTTGGACAGGATCATGCGCGTGTGGATCTTCATGCTAGGCTCCAGCTGCTCAAAGCGCTTGCCTCCGGCCGTACCAGACAAAGTAGTCGAAGCGACGAACGGCAGGAAGTGCACACGTTTGCGCACAGACGCAAGGGCGTCGAGCTTGTCGCGACACTGGCGCTGCTGCTCAAGCAGCGGGTTCTCTTCAAAACTCCCGTGCGGCGAGAACGCCGTCGGTTTGGGCTGGTAGCTCGCATTTTGAATCGCGTGGATCCACTTGCGAGGTGACTTCTTGCGCTGCTGAACGTGCTGCTGCAGCGGCGGCTGCTGCTGCTGTTGATGTGGCAGCGCGCTTGTCCACTTGCTATCGACTGTGACACTGCTGCAGACGTCCATATATGTGGTGCTACTGCTGCAGCTCGACGGCGAGCGGATGGCGTCCGTCGCGTCGTCACGCTCTGGCATGGCCATGAGTGCATCGAGGAGCTGGTTGTCGACGGCTGTCGCGTCGCTGTCACTCTCACAGTCGTCGACGTCGTGGTCGCTCGAGAGCTCGTCCATGCTGTGGTCGTCGCCACCATCAATGCCGCCGTTGTTGTCGCTGTTGCTGTTGTCTTGGCGCATAGTGTCTACCTTGCCGGCGCGCAGTGTACTGCTGCAGTTGCGCTGCTGCTTGGTCGGGCCGCGGCAAATTGAAGCAGTAGCAGCAGCAGCCATCGCGCCAGCTCGAGTCGCGCCAACACTGCGTCTGTGGGTCACCGCACTCGTGTGCATCAAGGCATCCATGTCGTACACGTGTTGTCGCTGTCGTCGGACGTGCAAGTGCTTGTTTGCTTTGTCTTTTGTCTTTGTCCGATCGCCGATCGTCGTCGTCGCCGCGTGCTTTTGGCAAGTGCTTTTGGCAGATGGCACTCTTTGAACTTGGCTGATGTTGCTGTGCTGAGCTTGTTGTTGTGCCTGTTGTGCTTGCTGTGCTTGCGTGTGGTCGTGCCGTCGTCGTTCCTAGGCTTTGTGCTTGCTTGCTTGCTTGCTTGCTTGCTTGGGAAATCGGAAGTGAGAGTGACTGTGAAGAGGCGCATCAGTTTCTCAGTGGTCCACATCAAAGCCATATTGAACCACATATTAGCATAGTTACACAAGTATCGTTAGCACCTGAGTATGTCATGTATATACTGTATGTTCATATATACACGACATTTACACGTCGTGTATATGTCATGTGTACGTATGTCATGTGTACGCACTAATAGCACTTCACACTCACTACACTCACGAAGAGAGAGAGACACACAGAGAACACATAGTGAGTAGAGTCTGTAGACAGAGTGTAGACAGTGTGTGAGATCGAATGTGTATTACAACTAATGCTTGCGCTTGAGTATCACGACGATCACGACGCTCATGGAAGCACGACCATGGAAGCACGATCACGACGACGCGCGACGCTTTGACGGTCGTACTTGCGTGTTGAGAGCTGTGGCAACCGTGTAGTAAGGGAAGTGCGCGCTGAACTCGCGCGTCGCCTGGCGAACGAACTTGACGCCGTCAAAGACCACGACGACCTTAATGTTGCGCTCGAGCGCCCGCGGAGACCAGTTCAGCGAGCCGCAGAACACGATCCAGCGGTCGATGATGATCACTTTGGAGTGCAGTGACTGCGCCGGTACGAAGCGCACATCAAAGCCCAAGGCGACCAACTCACGGACCTTGGAGGACTTGTCGTGCGTCATCGCCTCGTCCGTAGCGATGCGCACTGCAACACCGCGGTCGCAGAATACAGACATGTCCACAATACAAGCGGTCGAAGACGCCGTGCTCGTGCAGCGTGCAGCTCGCGAGCAACCTCAAGCCCGAGCTCAAGCTCGCGCTCGGCGCGACGTGCACTGCGAAGAACGCCCGCGTGCAGGCGAGCGAGATCAAAGCTGTCGTCGCGCAACAGAACGACCTCGTGCAGACGCCGCTGCACATTGCTGTCCAAGCGCTCGCGTACGGCGCGCTCGGGAACCACGACGCGGTCGAGCTCTCGGTCAAGAGCGGCGCGCGCTTTAGCTCCCGGAACCACGAGCCCGAGACTGTCTACAAGGGAATTGTATCGTTGGGCTCGCCATGTAGCACTGTGAGAGTGAAGAACACAAGGCGCTCGGGTTTAAACATACACATTGTATGTGAGTGCTCAGGAGTATAATTCTTGATTGTGAAGAAAAAGACGTGCTCGTGATTAAACTTTGTGAGTGCTCGTCTATTACGAAACGATACAATGTTTGTATCGGAAAACAACAGCAAAAGTTTGTTCGCCGGAAATGACTTGAAATTTGTAGCTAGACCGGACGCTGAGCAGGAGTCCGGGTTTGACTTGAAGTTTGTATTGAATCCGGCGAGCAAACCTGTCGAAACTTGGATCTGAAAACGGAACATGTCCGAGCAGCGTTTTCGAGCCATTGGCTTTGCAACATGTCCCTGAATGTAACCGTTTCGCGACATATATAATGGAATAACCATTAGAAAGGACTTTGTATCTGTAGCTAGCGTGCTGACGTGCTCGTGTGCTTTTGATGCTTGATGCTGCTGTTCTTCGTACTGCACTCCGAACTACGACGGCTACGACGGCCGCGTGTTCTGCCAACGACCCGCATGTGCCTCTCCTCGGCGACTACACGAGACAGTGTACCCTTGTCACTGCCCACCCACGCTTTGCTGTTGCTTGTCCTGCTGCCGCTTCTAGGGGTTCATATATCGAACCTGTAGGCGTTCGCAGACGCTATTTGAAGCTCTTACGTGTACCACACAATCACCACGTGTTGTTGACCTCGTCACCAGCGCCTTCCGATCTACACTAAAGTCGATCGCAGCAGCTCATTTGTTTGTTTGTTGGTTGGGAGTGAGTTGAGTCCAGCCAGACGCTCTGTACTCGCGGCGACAACCTTGTCCATCATTTAGAGAGTAACAAATAAGTCGTACAGGGTTACACATACCATGTTGCAAATAGTCACAAATAAGACTGCTAACGTACCACGGCGCTTGGATCAAAAAGATCGACACGTCGAGCGTCTCCACAGCACTGTCGATGAGCTCCAGGTACTTCGCCACCGCGACCTTGTCGGGGAAGAACAGCAGTTCTTTCACTTCTGAGTGAGGCGGGATGATCGATGGTGCTCGTGACTCGCCACGGTCGATGCGATTCTTGTAGCGCTGCAGCGTCGAGTACGAGATGGCCAGGAACGTCGACACTTCGTCGAGCGTCTTATCGTGGCTGAGCAGGTAGAGCGCCACGACCTGGAGCCTGTCACTCATTGTTTGCGCGCGAGGCGAGGCGAGCGCAGCTACAGGCATCATAGTGGTGTTCTGTTCTGTTGGCAGTGCTGGTATGTTTGTGCTGGTGTCTTCGACAATGGTGCTACGTTGAGCTCAATGCCGATGGCGTGCAATGCGTTTCTAAGCATTGCAGGCTCATTTCTGATGTATCGTGTCTAATTGAAACGATCCTGACGGCTGTGTCGTTTCGTAACGCACGCACACAGTATAAAAATAGTTTGAGGATGTTTTTTTCACGTTGTAATGCGATCCTCCAAAATGTGACATGTGTCTTACGGTTTCAGCAGACATCGAAATTTCCCTACCCTGTATTAAATAAAAATGTCTGCCGCCAGACAGTAAATCGAACCTTTTGGCTCAAAATCGGAAGAAAGCAGAGCAATTACCTCGTACATTTAATAAAACCTATTACATCGTCTAAGGTTTTAATGCTGATTCCACTGACGTACACCAAATATATCAGGCAAAAGCATACTTTATTCAAGTGAAATTCAACCTCAGATTGGCGTACCTAAGCGAGAACCAATGTTATACTTCAGTTTGTATGACTACTTTGGTATAAGTTATAAGTTCTAACAGGTTTTAAAATCATACAAACCAAAAAAAGACTAGCAAACTCTCAGATTATTAAAAGTGGGTCGAAAAATTGTAATAAACGGAGTGTCGTTTTCACAAAAGATGCGAGGTTCCATATATTTTCGGTAGGACCGATCAGTCCGTCACAATTACATACCAGTCGCGCGCAATACCTTCCAGATTATCCTTGGACATTCCAGTCGGTTACACTTCTCAGACGTTTTATCCCAAACAGCAGTGTGATAAACCAGTTTGGCGCAATAACAAAGCTCTAATTCAACGCTAGCTAACTCAAAGCAAGGTTGAAACTCCTATGGCTAGCCGCGTAAAATATTGTGCAAGTTTGGGGCAACGCAGGGTGCGCTCGTTGGTCTCTCTCTCTCTCTCTCCCTCGAGTGTGTGTGTGTGTGTGTGTGATCGGGTGGCGACGCTTCCGCTCGCTCTCGTGCAAGTCATTTACTCACTCAATCGCTCGCTCGTCGTGGTGCGATCGTCTTGGTGTGCTGCTCGAGCTGTTGGATCGAGTCGCTTGTTGGGAGTCGCTGGAGTCCACTACTCGGTGACCGACTTGTAGATAATCTATGCAACTAACACAGATTTACATTCTCTCTTTATTTTACATACTGCTTTTACAAAGGGTTTGTCAAAGTGCCGCGTTTAGATACAATTACAACTATGTCAAGCAAACATACTGAAATCAAGTCACTTGCGTTTGTTTGAGCAGGGTGGGTGCGTTCAGAGTTGAAACTCTGAAGGGAAGCACACGCACGCAGCACAAGAGCGAGAGCAGCAGCGCGATGAGCACGCTCGCGACGAGCAAGACCGGCAGCTCCGGTGACGACCTCGTGCTCAAGTTCCTCTTTGCAAACCAAGACGGCGTGCACGTCGTGCTCAAGTTCCCCAAGACTGCGCTCGTGACGCTCGTCAAGAGCGAGCTCGTGCGCAACTGGCCGCTCGGTACGTCAGCAGCAGCACCAGCAGTGCACCACGCGAATCTCGATGCTCGCCTCGTGTGTGTCTGCCTGTGCCTGCCTGCCGCCATGACCGCAGCTCCACTAACCATACACTGCAGGCGTGACGCCGCCAGAAGACGCCAAGTCCATGCGGCTCATTTGCATGGGTCGAGGGCTGCTGCAGGACCACCAGACACTCGATGCGTGCAAGGTCCCAAGCTTTCCAACGCACCCAACGCCTGTCAATGTCTCGATCTTCCGGAAAGCGCCACCGATCACGCGAGGTGCGTTTGTTGCACGAGGATCCAAGTGCCGTCATGACGTCTAACATAACACGCTTGCATATGTGGATGCGTGCGTGAACGCCCGCTGTCGCGCAGAGTTTCCGCATGCAGCGACAGCAAAGAGCGTGGCGTCCAGCGGCTGCGGGTGCTCAATCCAATAGGAGCGCGATTCGACTGCAGCGTGTCAGTGCGACCTCGCCTGCGTGCGTCGCGATGGTTGCGAGCGACAGCAAACGGAACGACCGAGTCGCGCACATGCACGCGCTTGTTTGCGCTCAAGAGGACCATCTAATTTATTCGCCGCCAGTGCGACTGTCGATCCACATGTGTAAAGCAACCTACGAGTCCATGTGCAAATGTCTTGCTTGTTTCGTTTGCTTCCTTTGTTGGCGTGTTGCACTTGTTTGCTTGTTGCACTTGCTTGCTTGCTTCGACGCACACGGCGTGCAAGCTTGCTAGTGGAACGGCTGCTGGCAGATCGGACACTTGTTCTTGCCCGACTGGTTGAACCACTTGTAGAGACACGAGTTGTGGTACTTGTTCGAGCACGTCTTGCACGGCAAGTTCGGGAGTCCCATGGTCTTCGGGTTCAGGATCGAGTAGCAGATCGGGCACGGCTCGACGCCTTCAAACTCCTTGTCGACGTTCTTCTTCCAGAGTAGCACGGCGTCAAGGAGCGAGCCGTCTTGCGACGCCGTGACCTTGATGATCTGAAGCACCCAGCGACGCCAGCGATCCTCCGAGATCCCAATGCGCTTCGTGCACTCGACTTCGACCGATCGCAGCGGGTACGACGCCGGGACGCGGATCACCATCTCAAGCGCGCACTCGTCCTTGACGTACGTCGTCGTGATCTCGCGCGACACGCGACTGCCCTTCACGCTCATTTCGTCAGCGTCCCACGAGTGCGTCTGCGATGCCGACTGGATCACATCGAGCTCGGACGCGAGGATGAACGGTGTGATGTGCTGTAGACACACATACACAGTGCAGTGTGAGAACATCGCCAACAGTGAGAGAAAGCACCAGTTAGAGTCAACTACGTGGCGTACCTCTTCAAAGTACTTGCCGGCCCAGCTTCGGAGACTGCGGGAGCACTCGTCGTTCCACCACGTGCGCACCATCGCTGGCAAGCGCAGGACCGTGCGGAAGAACACGCGAGCACCGAGCTGGTACACGCTCGCTTTGTCATTCGCCCACGACGTCTCGAGACCATTCGCCAAGTCCGAGATGTGGAACAAGTGCGCGTCCTGGAGCACGAGCTTGCTCGTCGAGCGACTCAACGCGCTCTCCTGCGCCAGCAGCGACGAGCAGAACGTGAGGAAGTTCGTGAGCAGCCCCTTCTGCTGCGCGTACGAGCTCAGCGCCGATGCGATCATCGTCGGCGTGTTGCTCGACGCTGCGCTCGTCGGGAAGAGCTGGAGGAACAAGTCCCAGAGCAGCAGGCGGCCCATGATGTCGTCACGCTCTTGCGGCTTCTGCTTCCGGCGCTTCATTTGTACGTCTGGGACTGTTGCAAACTCGAGCTCAAGGGCTTTGCGCACTGCGCGCGGGATGACAGACTTGGCGAGCGCCGCCTCTGTTGCAGCTTCGTCGTCAGCGTTGATGTCAATCGCACTCGCGTCGAACGCACGGAGCTTGAGTGCGCCGCAGTGTGACGCGAGGATGTACAAAAGCGCGCGGAGCTTCGGGCTCATCGGGTACTTGTCTGCGTCAAAGAGCGTCGCGAGGCCCTCGACGCCGCCAAACGCCGCGAGCACGAGCTCTTTCACACGGTCGACGTCCGAGACGCTCGCGAGCGCACCGTGCAGCGCATGGAGCACGAGTACGAGCGACTCTTCGACGCCGAGCGAGAGCTGCACGAGGTCGTACGACTGCAGCGCAGACGCGGTCGTCACGTACGTCGTGACGACGTGCGCCTTAAGCTCAACGCCTTCCGATAGAGCGCAAAGCACGATCGAGAGCAGTGTCTCGCGGTACTGCGGCGAGAGCGAGGCGAGTGCGCTGCCACTGTTCACGCGCTGGATCGCTCGCAAGAGCGCGAGCATCGCAAGGCGCGCACGCAGGAGCTCGTGCGGGTACTCGAGCACGAGCTGCTCATCTTCGACAGTGTCGCGGATCCCACTGCTGCGCTGGTGGAGCTTGAGCGCAGTGACCTTAGCGACGTCCTGCTTTCCCGCAATGATGTGCGTGATCGCCATCTTTGCGACAGCCTCCCACTTGTCCTGGTCCTCTGGGCTCGCGCACACGCGCCACGTCGGGAGCGCACTGAGGAACTCGGTGAGGAGGATCCACTCGCTCGTCTCGACGGACGCATACGCGTTCGGACGCAGCACGCTCTCCATGCGCGTGAGGATCGACGTGTACGCCGTGGCTTGGAACAGCCCAGCAAGCGCTGCGTGTTCGTCGCAAACGTGGCGCCAGCACGCGCCGGCCAAGCGCACAAACTGGAAGTAGAACTGCGCACTCGCCTGAGCACTCGCTGCGAGCTTCTCAATGAACGCAGTGAGCGAAGCGAGGATCGCCGGCGCATCGGCGCTGTCTGCGGCCCAGTCGTCCTTGAGCAGCGACACAATGAGCGGCTGCACAAGCACCAGACCCGCGCGACTCGCCCACGCAAAGTTCTCATCCAACAGCTTCTGGAGCAGCGCAGCCTTTGCGACTGGCGACACGTACGACGCAAGCGCTGCGACGACGAGCGAGTCGAGGTCCTCGCTCTGCGTCGGCGTCAGTGCGTCCTGGTCGCAAGTGCTCGCAACGGTGTTGTCGCTGTGCTTGTGCGTGAACAAGAGCGTGCGGTGCATCGCAGTGTCCACATGAGGCGCCGTCGGCGCCTTCGTGCTCGGGTCGCTCACAAGAGTCTCGAGCACGCGCGCGAGCACTGGCGACGCGCGCTTGAGCTCGTCGTAGAGCGGCTCGAGCGTGAGGTAGTGCTGCAGGATCTCAATGCGCGCGTCGAGCAGCGCATCATGCGCAGCGCTTGCGTCCGCGTGGAAGACAAACCACGTGAGCGAGTGCGCGACGTCCATGTCCACGAGCGTCTGCACGAGCGGGACTGCGACAGCGGGGTCTTCGACAAACAGCGTAGCGTAGTACGCACCGAGCAGCGCCGCCATGCGCTCGCTGTCGCAGATCTCGCCGAGCGTCGGCAAGACGCGGTCGACGAACCGCGCGCGCGTGCTCGCATCGTCGGGGCAGCGCATGTGCAGCACATCGAGCTTGCTTGCGAGCACAGACGTCGCGACGAGCGCGTCCTGCGCGTCGCCCAGGAGCAGGAACTGCTTGACAAACGCACTGAACTGGTGCGAGTTGAACGGCGTGTCAGCAGGCGTCGCCGCCACGAGCAGCGCGTTGATCTCGTGCGCGAGCGTGTCTACGAACGCGAGCTTCTGCGGTGCGTCCCATCGCTGCATCGACGGCAGCGCGAGCGACGCCCAGAGCGCTGAGGCGTCTGTGCGGTACGCACCACGCGCGGTCAAGTAAAACAGCCGCTCGTACAGCTTCTGCTCGACAGTCGCGAGCTCGCGCGGCAGCACGACGTGTGCATCACTGTCGTCGTCGCGGCGACTGATGTTCGCAAAGAGCTGGAGCAGGTTCGGGAGCACGCGCATGAGCACGTCGTCGTGCGCAGCGCTGTCGTGCGTCTGGAGCGCAAAGTGGCCTAGGATCACGACTGCATCCGGACTCACCACCGGCAAGTGCGCGTCGCCGCCGAGACTCGCAGTGAGGAGCGCGGCGAACGCATCGGCGTCGACGTCGTCGAGCCGGCCCTTGAGACTGATCAAGAGGAACTCGTCGAGGAGCTTGCCGTCCCACACTGCACGCAGCGCCTCGAGCTCTGGCGCCACTGCCGTAGACGCCTCTGGGTTGCTCGTGGCACTTGCGTCTGACCAGCTCCCACTCGCGAGCCAGTGCTGCGAACCGTCAGCCGAGACAGCGAACTCGAGCATGTGCTTGACGATCATCGTTGCGTCGCGCATGTCGCCGTACTGGACACCAAAGTCCTGGAACACGTCCAAGAGGAACTGCTTCTTGTCGCACACAGCGATGAAGAAGTGGCGACAGAGCTGCAGCAGCGCGCGCGTCGCACCTTGCACGGCACTGTCCTGCGACGCTGTCCATGTCGGCGCTGACTGCACAACAGCGCGGATCTCGCTCGCAAAGTGCGCGTGCGACGACTCGCTCGTCTCGCTCACGTGACTGAGCGTCGCGTCCAAGCCAATCGTCTCGTACACGCCGCGCATGAGCACAACGAGTTGCCCAACGTCGCGAGCCGCGGTGACTGGCACGCCACTGCTGGGGTCGCTCGTACGAAGCACTTGGAGCTGGGTCAGACACTCGCGGTAGATCGTGACGGCTGTCTGCGTCCACTCGACCGTGTCTGCGCTCAGGAACTTGGTCGTCGCCTCATTGAAGCCCGTGCGCACGAGCTCGTTCACGCGCGTGGGCTCGACAGTGCGCTTCTGAATCGCACTGATCACAACGTCGCGGATCCACACGTGGAGCTTGTCGACAAACGCTGTCTGGAGCGCCTGCGCGACGTCAGACGCGCACTTCTTTGGCGTGAAGATGCGCAGTCGCGCGAGCATCGTGACCAAGTTGGCGACAAAGAGCTCGACGTTTGCATCTGACGTCGTAGCGCTCGATGACGACGTCGCGAGCACGAGCGTCAGCGCAGCTTTCACCGGCTTTTCAAACTGCCCGACGTACTTTGCCGCGACTGCGTCGACGGATCCAACGGCCGCTGCTGTGCGCTCGAGCCAACGCAGCGCTCACGTCGGCGTCGAGGAAGACGCTAAAGTACGCAGTCGCGCACTCAAAGAACGCGTTAAGTGCGTTCCGCTCGTTAAAGCGCGCAGCGTCCGACTCGAGGAACTTGAGGCACTGCTCGAGCACGCCCGTGTAAAGTGTGCACTCGCCGCCCTTGGCGCTGTCGCCCATGGCGTCGAGCGGCACGAGCGAGAGCAGCGGCAGGAGCGTCGGGAACGAGATGCGCGCCGAGCCGTAGAAGCCGTGGCGAATGAGCGAGAACAGGCGCGGGACCATGACGCTCGTTGCGAACTTGGGGAAGCTGCTCGAGACGCGCCAGACGCTCGGGTACGTCTGCAAGAAGCTCAGACGACGTTCCACATCGCTTCGTGGTTCGCAGGGCTCTTGTCGCCCACGACACCGAGGATCACTTTCCCAAAGCTCTCTTCTCGAGCGCGAACGATCGCAGGCGCGTGGGTCACGACTGCGTGGAGCGCTTTGTAGACTGCGCGGCGCACGACGTCGCGCGAGAAGCTCGCGTGCTTGGACGACGCGGTCGCGAGACGACCGAACTTGTCGGACGACACGACACTCGCGAGAGTCAGACTCGCATTTGCGTCACTGAGCTTCTCAACTTGCTGCTGCTCGGCAAGAGCGTGACAATCGCGTGGAGACTCAGCGCTGCAGCCGACACGCAACGCTCGTAACTGCACAGGGGCAAGTGATGCATCATGGTGAGAGTCAGAGATCAATCAAGCGCTCGCGAGTGAGTCCGCCAATCAGCACACAACGTACCGCTCCTCGCGCTCGTCAGCTTCGAGTGGCACGCCGTCGAAACGTCTCGACAGTCTTGCTGAAGAACGACTGGAACTCTTCCATGATTGCTTCGAGGTACTCGCTCACGACGTCGAGACGAGCGGCTGGCTCTGGGAACAGCGCTTCGAATGCCCGCGTTGCTTGCTGCGCAGCGTCGCTGTTCACGTCGTGCATTGCGAGGAACCAGTACGGTAGCAGGCGCTTGAGGTGCGGAGCGAACGCCTTTGGCTTGAGCTTGGTGCACAGCAGACAGAGCACTTCGCTCACAAGTGGCGCACTTTGCGGTCGTTCTGGTCGCGCACTTCGTACGTGTACAGCTGCACGAACGGCCCGAGCATGCTGCGGATCTCCAGTGGCTTCTTGGGCGGCAGGATATCGAGCAAGAGGCTGTTGAGCGCCTTGATCTTCGTCACCGAGCCTTTCTTCCCGAGCATCTTGAGCGCGAGCGTGATGTCCCTGGTCCGCGCCATCGTAGATCGTCTGCACGATCGCGCTCTTGCCATCGTGCGCGGCTGCGCTCTGCTATTGATCGCAACGTGCGCGCTCCCTGCAGTCGCGAAGCTCGCAAAGCCGATGAACCCACTTGGCGCGATCGAGTGGAGCTGTTTCCTGTGCGCCGCGCGCTGGAGGCGGCTCGCGTCATCTCCTGGCGCTCGCGCTGTTTGTTTTCTTCGGCGCCATCGTTTACTAGCTAGCTGTCGCTCTCTTGACGGTGTTTGTGTGCGTGCACAGCTCGGGTTGACGCGCGTACGAGCGCGTGGAGGTATGAGGTGGTGTGTCGCCGGGATTGAGCGTGTCCGCGTGGCTCGACTTGATGCGCTCTTTGCCAGACAGAAGTGTTGCGCTCGCGTTCTTTATGTACAGCGTTCGTGTGGCGCACAAGTGTTTAAACAGGGTTGTGTGGCATGTGTGTGGTGTGCGTGAGTGTTGTTTCAGCGTGCTGTGATTGGCAGGAGGGCGTGTGCTGCAATGGCCGCTTCACATACAGTTTGCAAGTGTATTTGTCCGCTTCAAAATATTGAGGTGGTCCACTCGAGCCATCAGTTGCCATCTTACTTGTTTATACTAATGTCAAGTACATATGGTCCACTTTTCACAAACATTAGCAACAACTCGATACAACACAACATCTTGTAGTCTCTAAGCTCAATTTTCTCTGTCAATTCAACTCGACGTGCGTTTTGACGTCCTCTTCTGAATACAAACAAACATACAAAACGGCTTCTCGTCTGAACCCTCGATTCTCTGACGCGAATCGACACATGCGCGATCATTTCTGGGGGCCACACGCAAGCAAGCTTTGCTGGAGCAACGAGCGATCGCAATTGGAGAAGCGCCGAGAAGGAGACGTCGACGACGCCCCCGTTCACTACCGCTGCGACCTCAACGACCGACCATGCGCCGTGTGATCAACGGAAAGACACTGCAGCGCCTCGCGCAGCGCGCGCAGCTGCAGCAAGCGCGCTCAGCGAGCCCGCTCACGACCCGACGACTGCGCACGCGTCGCCGCTCTGGCGCACGCAGCAGCAGACCAAGCACTTTTCGGTCGCGACGACTGCGTCTGCGCAAGAGGACGGTGGCGCGGTCACACCGATCTCGATCACAATTGAAGAGCCTGAGGCAGCGAACGACGACGACATTGGCCGCAAGCTCAAGCCAAAGGAAGTCGTCGAGCAGCTGAACAAATACATTGTCGGACAGCCAGACGCGAAGCGCGCCGTTGCGATTGCGCTGCGCAACCGCTGGCGTCGCCAGAAGATCCCGGACGAGCTCCGCGCAGAAGTGAGTCCGAAGAACATCCTCATGATCGGACCTACCGGATGCGGCAAGACCGAGATCGCGCGCCGCCTCGCAAAGCTCTCGGAGGCGCCGTTCGTGAAAGTCGAAGCGACCAAGTTCACGGAAGTGGGCTTCCACGGCAAGGACGTGGACCAGATCATCCGCGACTTGGTCGAGAACGCGATC
>QXDM01000183.1:0-74161 GCA_003730235.1 Pythium guiyangense | reverse complement strand
GCTGCAATGGCTGCTGTTGCTGGTGCTGCTGAAGTCGCTGTCGTCGACCCGAGATGCTGGAGATTCATGGTCGTGAGTCGTGAGGCGCACAGACGCCAAGCGTTGATCGATGAATGGCACAGCGAGTGCGTTCAGGTCTCGGATGGTTGTGCTCGTGTCGTGAGTTGAGCTGTTGCTCTTGTCGTACTAGGATCTGCTGTTGCCGTCTGTGTCCGTGGAGGTGCTTGTGAGCAAGTGCGCACGTTCCAGAGTGAGCTCGCCACCAACTGCAGCGACGGCGCTTAGAGCTCAGCGCACAGAGAGAGCATAGATGCGTGTGTGCGTGTGGCTGGCTGGATGGATGGATGGATGAATGCACCTGTCTGGTGTACTACGTGTCTGCGTGGCGAGAGTGGCTTGCAGAGGCGGCGGCTACTGACGGACTGACAGACGCGCTGCACGAACGCTGGCACGCAGACAAGCAGATCGACAGATCGACAAGCAGACTAGCAGAGCAGACGAGTGCTCGAGGTGGACAGCGCAGCGAGCGAGCGAGCACAACTTGCGGCTGCGTTAGTCAGTGTTGTTCACGTTAAACGGCCGGCCGGTGCCCATCGCATCGCGCTGCAAGACGAGCGTCGCTCGGTTTGGTCTTCTTCCTCTTCTTCCTCGTCTCGGTCCAAGTGAACGACGATGGCTCGACGAAATACTATAGCCGATGAGCTCTCTTGCTATCGCTCCTTGCTCTCTCTTGCAGTCTGCACTGGACACTCGCGTGGACAAGCACAGACCGTCTGGGGATGTCGTCGCTGCAGTTGGCGCTCGCGCGTGGTTGCGTGTTCACGCGCGCCGGTCGCTCGTCTTCGCTGGGCTTCTTCGCGCCGTCGCACACTGCTGCTACTAGCGCTCCGATCGCTCCGTGATCTACGCAAGCAAACAATCAAACGCGCATGACGTCGAGCAAAGCCAGCGCAAGGACGCAAGTGCGAGCGAGCGAGCGAGGACTTGTTGTGCAACAGCAAACGCTCGTGGATGCTGAACTACAGACCAACCACCCGACCGACAGCGTTCGACTGACTGACTGACTGCCAACACGATGTCGATAGGCGTGCAGTCACTCACTCATTTGCTCGAAGCAGACGCGACTCGAGCGCACTCATCGGACGACAGCAGCAGCAGAGACAGAAGCAAGGCGCAAGTCGTAGCAGCGGCAACAACAACAACAACAACGGCAGCGACAGGAACAGGATGGAGTCGGCACCGACCGACCGCGAGCGCTCACGTGGCGGATCAGCGATCTCGCCTGCCTGCCTGTTCTGTTTCGGTATCAACTGCTCAAGAAGCAGAACGCCGAGCGTCGTTGGTCGGACGCAAAGTTGTGGCGCATGACAACGAGCAATGAGCAAGATTGGAGGAAGCAAGTGGGCGACCGACCGATCGATCAATGTGAGCGAGCGAGCAAGAGAGCAAGTGCGAGTGAGCGACAGCATGCGCTTGCGAGAAGCGCGGACAGCGTGGCAGCCATCAAACAAGCACAATGTGTGTATGCTCGAGACACCAGGCGCTCTTGCTCGATTCACTCGTGCTCTGCCACGCTGCTTCGCCTGCATGCTGATGCATCGTCGATCAGTTCCTCTCGCTGCTGTCAAAACATGAACGCGACGCACTCGAGCGAGACAGCAATGCATGCAACTCGCATGCTCATCGGTTCACTGCATGACTACTGCAGCGAAGACAAAGACGAAGACGACAATGGTGCTTGCAGGTCTTCGTGGTCGAGTTCCTCTGTCATGCTGCGACTGCTGCTCCGGCTCGACTGTCGTCTCGATGTCTCGATAATGTGGAAAATACTATCACTGAACGAGACAAACAACGAGGAGCTTACCAACCACCAGCGCCAGCTCTCTCTTGCCATCACCACTTGCGCAGTCTGTCGGTCGTCTCCACCGCCGTTCACTTGCAAAGCAGTGTGTCTCTGTTGTTTGTCGCTGTTGTTGTCGTTGCATGCGTGTGCGTGCGTGTGCGCATGAAGGTGGTCGATGGCGAGTTGTGCAGTCGTCCGAGTCAGCAAGGAGGAGAAAGGGCAACAACAATCGCATCAAAGGACTGGATGGCAGCCTGCGATGCCACGTACGCTTGCATGTGTGTGTGCACGTTCGTTGGTGATCTTCGTCCACGGAGCGAGCAGCAGCACTCGAAAGGCGTCTGCTGCGCCTCCATCCATCTCGACGGAGCTCCGCAAGACGCAAGACGCAAAACACAAGCCGAAGAAGCACAGATGTGCATCGTTTCGCGCTTCACAATCCGCCACGCTTTCGTGCTCGCTCTCTCTCGTGTGTCTTCTGCTTGATACAGTACTACGTTCAATGACAACATCTTCTCGATCGCGTGTGTGTTGTACGAGAGAGAGAACGCGTTGTGAGTGCTCCATTCAAGCTACTGGCACCACTTGATCGCGACACGCTACGTCGTGCTGCAGCGATCAGTGTCGTCGCCTCTTCACTCACTTATTCACAACGACGGCGGCACGCGCCAGTTCAAACGCACACATACTCAGCGCTCGCATCGTAGTGCCACCACTGCCACCGCCATCTTCGCGACGCGAACCGCTATCACACGACACACACACGCATCGGTCTCCGATCGATCAAGAGCGACGACAACTGAGATGCGACGACGTCAATCAGAGCTGCGCTGCGCTCAGCTGAGGCGGCACGAGTTGAGTCGATTCGCTGATCGTTAGGCGAGCAGGTTGTGTGTGTTCTTGCTCTTACGCGCTCGCTCAGTCGTCTGGACGGATCGAGGCGCAGACGAATCTCCACTTGCACAGCATGCGTGTGCGTGAGTGCACGAGGCCATGACCCTGAGCGTGTCGCTGAAGACGCTCGAGCTCGAGCGTCCGAGCAATGGAGCAATGAAGCAGGCGCGCAGTGTCCAGAAGCAAGTGTGTGGCGCCACGAGGCATCGGCAGCGCTGCGGATGCCATGACGCAAGTCACCACGTCCGTCCGTGTTCGTCCAGTATCTGCAGCAATTGGTCTCTGCTGGCGCAGCGGCTTCTGTCGGACAGTGTTGTCAGTCCAGCGCTCACACTCGCTCGTTCACCCATTGCCTTGGACGCCTTAGTGTCGGTCGTCCAAAGTGCCGAGTCGGGTCGGGTCGGTCGTCGAAAGCGTCCATCAAGACGACCAAACGCGTGGACGCGCTCATGATGAGCTGCTCTACTTGATCGCATCGAGCCGATGCTGACGCTGGATGCCAGCGACACTCGCTTGTGCCTTGCACCACTCACTCAGTCGTCTTCATACAACGACGAGCTGTTGCGCCACATGATGCGTCGACGCACTGGTACACCAGCGAACGCGAGGATCGAGGCGACCGAGTCGGTGTCCAAGTGACACTGCGCTGCGTCGCCTCTTGACGCTCCTGAAGCGTGGGATAGCACACTCAGGAGCGCGAGTGCTGCCTCCTGCGCCTTCTCGATCGTGAGCAGCTCGTCTTGGTGGCACGCGTCGATCTCGCGGCACACTGCGTCTGCACCGACGTTGGCTTCTGCGTCTGCTGCATCTGGTGTCGTCAATAGACGTGGGAGCTCAAGCACAGCGAGCGTCTTGTTCATCGTCATCAGCGCTCGTATACTTGCGAGTCCCTGTACACTCACGCTGTCGCTCACGAGTCGCAGCTCGCAAAGACGCATCGGTGGCTCGCGAGACGAGAGCGTCTGGCACAAGGTGCGGACGTCCGTGTCTCCGAGCGCCATGTCGCTCACGTTGAGCGACTCGAGCTGCCGCATGAAGCGCGTGTCTGCGACGAACGCCGCCAGACTGCGCGCTTGGACGTGGCAGCCCTCAATGTCCAGGTGCGCCACGTGGACACAGTGCGACCGGATCGCGTCGAGGTCGAGCGTGTTGTACTTGAGACTGAGGAGGTGCACGTGGCGACCGATGCACTCGACGAGCGTCGTGAGCGGCGCTTTCTTGGACGACAAGCGGTGCAGCGTGAGCTCCAGCAAGTGCGAGCTCTTGTGCTGCTCGCTGTTGGCGCTGGAGTCGCTCTCGCTCTGGTCGGCAACAGTAGAAGTGGCGCTGCTGACTGTGCTACTGAGACGCAAGTTGTCGCTCGCACGCGTCCACCCGAGACCGACACCAGGGTACACGACGCACACCCAGCCGTCTGCTGTCGTCGCGAGCACTTCGAGCGCTCGGTCGCACGCCAGCGTCGCAACACAGCGCGACGACTCGCGTGGATGCTCCAGGACGCTGGCGCCAGCACCGAACGCACGTATCTCCACGCTTTTGAGTGTGCTCACGGCTGCTCTGTCGCTATTGATGCTGCTGGTGTTTGGACGCTCGCCGTGGAACACGAGCTCGCTCGCTGGGTCCACGAGCGTTTGCTTGAACGCCTTGGCGTCCGCCACGCGCAGCTCGATGCGCGACAGATCGAGCTTCGACAGGTGGAACGACGCGGCTGCGCGTGTGCTGCGCGGGTAGAAGAGTCCGAACGCGAGCCAGCGCCAGCACTGCTGCCGGTCCGCGGCGCTCACGCGGTTGAGCGTCGAGAGCAGCGAGAGCTCGACGACGTCGCAGCCATAGCGCCATGCCGAGCACATCGCGGCAAAGTGCTGGAGCCGGAGTGACGCGTGGTCGAGTGACAGGTACGTGATCGGTTGCAGTGGAAGCTGCTGCGATCGCTCTGTCGAAGACGCGAGTGTACCGCAAAAGATGACTCGGAGCACCGCCGTGAGCGCGTCGGCCTCGTCGCTCTCGCGCTCACGGGAGAACACGATGTCGTTGAGCATGACGCTGGGGATGCGGTACACGCGCGCATTCTGCGCAAGCAGGTCGCGAAGGACCTCGAGCTGCGCGGCGTCCATCTGGTTGTGGCTCAAGTCGAGCGAGTGAATGGCGAAGCGCCGTCTCGGGTGCGCAAACAGCCTGTCGAGGAACCGCCGCAGCAGCTCAAGCGACTCGGTTCTGAACGATGCGCACTGCGTGAACCGGAGACCGAGTGCTGGCAGCTCTGCTGGTCCTAGTGTCGCTGCTGCTGGTGCTGGTTGTGGTGCAAGTAGTGGTGAAGATGCTGACGATCGAGTGCTCGTGTCGATAGACTTGCTTCGTGAGCCGTCGTCGCTGTCGCTGTCCTTGTCATCACTCTCGCTGATGTCTCCATCGCCGCTTGTAGTGAGGAATACAAAGAGCATATCCAGTCGCGCCGCAGTGATCTCCATCTGGTGGAAGCTCAGCACAATGCGCGGGAACGCGGCGTGCTCGAACATCCAGCGCTCGACGCCGAGCTGCAGGTCGCGCGAGCGCGCGTGCTGCGGAAACACGCGTGTCCAGAACGCGGCTTTGCGCGTCGGGTGCGACTGCAGCGCACGCGAGGCTCTGACGCGAGCGACTGCACGCAGCAGCAGCGGGAGCTTCGCGTCGCTGTAGCACACAAAGCGATCGACGTCGACGAGCAGTGGCGGCGGTGCAGCACGAGCTGGATGCACAAAGTCCCAGCTCGAGCGTGGACAGCGCAAGTACCGCGCGAGCGGCATGCGAGGCTCGACGTCACTGAGTAAAGCGTCCGAACAGGCGTCATCGTCGTTGGTGTCTTTGCTGGTGCTGTCGCCGTGTTTGCCGTCATGCGTCGTTGTCGCGGCGATGGCCATGGCCGTGGCGCTCATTGTCAGCTCGCCTGCCACAAGCTTTGATGTGCGTGAGAGGACGACTGAAACGGGTCAAATGAGAGAGAGACCCATTTTGTCAATCAACCAGCTCCTTGTAATTGAATCAAATTAGAGCGTGCTCAAGTTCATCAAAACGAAGAGCCCACTTACCAATCAACCCATTACGAGCTATCAAATCAAAAGAGTTCACCGATCAGCTCATTTGCGACTCAAAACGCAAAGATCAGCTTTGTCGAGAGGAGCTCCAGGTGCTCGTGCCCATGCTCTTGTGCTCACGCTACACACGTGCACGTGCTGCATACAGCAGACACAGCACCAGAGCATCCACATCACCAGCACTGCTTCTACGACAGCGACGCTCACTCCATCATCACGACACGACATGCAGCCACAACTATCGCCGTCTGCTGGACTGCGCGAGGCACTCGAGCGAGAGAGTGCGCGCATCGCACACTCACCATCGATCCTCTCGGCGCTCGAACGGCTCTTGTTCTTCCAGCCGCCAGCAGTGTACCCTCCGCTGCGCCAAGACGCGCGACCAGGCGTGACGCTCGTGATCGAGAACAACTACGCACTGAGCAAGCGCTTGCCTGCAGCGCTCGAGGCACTGGCGACCATCGCGGCGCACTCGGCGCGCTTGACCAAGTTCCCGACACTCAAAGTGGCGTTCTGGCGCGCGATCCTTGGCTCGAGAGCGCTGCGCAAGGATGCGTGCGTGGACAGCGACGAGTACGTCTGGGCAGTCGGAGACGAGCAGCTTCCCGTGCTCTGCATCGAATTGTGCCGCATCAAGAAGCTGACGCGGAGCTCGCTCGGCGCCTTGTTTGCGTTCTTCACGACGCCGCCTGCGCGTCCCATGAACGAACCGATCCTAGCGCAGTGGGTGCGACCGAGAGATCCCGACAGCATTCGCGTCGACTTGCGACTTGACTTCATCCCCACCACACCATCGAATCTGCAGCAGATCGAGACGATGCTCGACCGCGTGTTTGCGAGTCCGACGCGGCAGTTCGCGGTCAAGACGCTCGGACTGGGCTGGCAGACCATGCACGCGCCGCATCTCGAGGTCGTGGCGAACATTGTGAGGAAGAGCCACGCGGTCTACCACATTGAGAACATCGTGCTGAACGACATCGTCAACCCATCGTATGCAAACGACGTTTGCGATGACGACGACGACTACTACTGTCGATATCAAGCCGACATATTGGCTCTCCTGCCAGTGTACGCCGCAGCGTGCAACACGAGTCTCGTCCTCCGGGCGTCAGGGTTCCCAGTGCAGCCGAGCCACTTGAAGATCCTCAACTTGAAGTCGAATCGCGCCAGACTCGACCACATCGCAGCTCTTTGCTCTGCACTGCGCTACGACAGTCAGCTCAAAGAGATCTTCATGGACAGCGTCATTCCTCGTGTAAGCGAGACACGCCAAGCGCAGTGCTGGCGCTGGATCGCGTTCGCGCTCTTCTATCCACGATCCAAGAAGCTCGCTCGCGGGAACAAGTTCCGAGCGATCTCGATCGAGATGCCGGGAGAGGGCGCTCACGAGTCCGAGGCGTTTGTGAAGACGCTCTCGGATCCAGTAGGCGAGCTCGCGTACCAAGGCGCGCGCTCGAGTTCAAAACGCCAGGCGTCAGCACCGACGGAGCTCCTGCTCTGTACTGTGAAGCGAGGCGCGACGTTCTTTGCTGAATCCAGCGACAGAAGCAAGGTCGTGCACACGCTGACGCGCAAGCGAGAGCTCGAAGCGCTGTGCCACGACGTTGTTGGCAATACAAGTGACGGCAACACGGGTGACAGCAGTGACAGCGCCAGCGCGAGCAGCACACACGGCTGGACGTGCGTGGTCTTGCCTGGCATTGGATTCGGCTGGGTGAAGAGCAGCGAGATTCTGAGCATCGAGCGCGAAGTGATCGACGAGTCGCACTATCGCGCTATTGACGTCGAGTGGACGCTGTCCGTTCGTGCCGCCAGAGACTGACGTGGTCGACCACGTCTTCGAGGTCGTCGGGCGGTACTTGAGCTTCGTGGACTTTGACCACCGCGACGAGCTTGCGGTGGCTCTTCCCGTCGTGCTGCGCCGCTGCGTGAACCTGAAGCACCTGGGTCTGTGCTATGAGAACCTGACGGACAGCTCGTTCGACACGCTTTTCGACGCGCTCGATGGCGAGCTCGGAGATCGTCTGCTCTCGCTCAACCTGTGCGACAACAGCATGTACGGCAGTCGCCTCGAGCGCGTGATGGCGTTCCTGACGGACCGACCGCGCACTCCTGCTCTCGAAGAGCTGCGTATGTCTGTGCGGCGGCTCGAGGACCGCGACTACGCCAGTCTCACGCGCATGCTGGACATGAACAAGCGCTTGCGCCACGTGCACTTGACGCAGGAGCCGTACGACCAGATCGAGTGCCAGCTCCTCCGCAAGCGCTTCAACCAAGAGCTGCTGTCGACTTCGGTGCCCATGCACGAGAAGCTCGCGTTCCTCACTGTGATTCAGCATCCGTCGAATCTGGAGCAGCAAAAACAACTGCAGGGAGAACAGCGTCACTCTCGTATTGCCAGCTCGGCGCGGCAGGGTCTCGACAGCTTCATGATCTCGATCATCTTTGCGTTCGCAGCAGTGGACGTTCGTCGGTGGGTCTTTTAGTATAGTGTATGTGTAGTGTATGTGTGGAAGGGTATCGTCGTTGGTTACCTGGTCGTTGGAGGTGCGTGCATGTGTGCTAGCAAAGACGACTACAGTCGCATCAAAGCACTCGATGTTGGCAGAGCGCTCATGTCTTCATACTATTTCTCTCTCCCTCTCGTTAGTTGACAAGAGTGTGCACATACAAGCAGCGCTTGATGCGCAGTCTGAATTCACAAAGTTGTGAACGTCGAGCAGGATGGACGATGTCGCGACTCGCTGCAATGTGAACTGTGAAAACAACACGATTGCCAGTTGAGTCATCTCTCGCTTTCTCATTTTCGTCTCATGGCATAATGCTGATTCTGTCGCTCTCTTTCGACCCAAGAGTCAAATGTGAGTTTCTCCCCGTTACCAATTTGCATAGATTGTCCCGCAATACACTCTTCCATGGGTCGTTCGAGCCTCAGCTCAACACACACACACCTTCGATGTGAGCTTCACCAATGCAAGACGAGTGCGATTCTCAAAGCTCTTGAGAGCGACATCAACGACTCTCTGCTTCTCGTTCTCGTTCGTGATGGCGCTCGATGCTGAGAGACGACGCGACCAATGCCCTCTATGCTCTTGAGTACAACAACGTCAGATGGCTGCGTGCTCGTAGTTGTCGTGTGACTGAATGACGCGGTGACTGACTGTATATGTAGTGACCTCTTTGCACGAGTCAAGTGGAGCAAGAGAAGCTGCTTATATGAATGAGAGCTCGTGAGTGAGACGCTCGTCGATCAACGCGTCGATGTCACGAAAGTGTGCTCAGGCACAGCTTCTAGTGCTCTGGCTGGTTCTGCTGCTACGGATGCTTCTGGTGATACTTGTGGTGGTGATACTAGCGCAGTGGATGCGGATGTGGTTGCTATGCCACTGAGTCTCTCCTGCCGCAGCTTGATGTGGCGCTGGAGCACGCGCGAGGCGGTCTCGGCGAGCTTCTTGCCGACGGCGAACTGCGACTGCGAGAGCGTGCCCGTGGCGCTGCCGAGACAGCACATGCTCCCGATGACCGTGTAGTCGTCGGCGAAGAGCGGGAAGCCGCAGTAGAAGCTCACGCCGAGGTGCTTGACCGGCAAGATGTAGCTGAAGCGCACGTCGGCTTCCGGGTGCGGCACGAGCATCGGGTCCGACGCCATGATCGTGCGGCTGCAGAAGCCCTCGCTGCGCGGGAACGCGCGCGCCGGGAGCGTCTCGATGTTGGTCGCCACGACGTGGAACGTCTCGGCCTCGGAGACCGAGATCATCACGCCGAGGCACGCGAGCTCGCTCGAGACGATCGCGCAGATGATCTCGAGCTCCTCGACGCGCTCGAGCGCCGCCAGCTGGCTCCCACGCACGATCTCGAGCCGGCGCTGCTCGGACGCGGGGATCGGGTGCGGGTGCGTCCCGCTCAGGTCCTCGCCGTGCTCGATCAAGTACGCGCGGCGCTCGGCGTTTGCGAGCTTGCACGCGCTCGGTGGCAAGAGCGGCACGCCGTCGAACGTGGCGCGCAGCGCGGCAAAGTGCTGCTCCTCAGTGCTCTGCTCGGTCAGCGCCACGCTCGCTGCTCGCCGCGCCGTCGGACTCGAGTGGCTCACAATGTCTTTGACGATGTTGAGCACCGGCGCCGCGTTCGTCAAGGGCGACGTCTGCAGCGCTGTCTGGAGCACGTCCGCGAGCAACGTCCCGGTCGTCGCAGTGCGCTTTCTGTGCGGCGACGCCGCGTCGGACCGGACGCGAGGCGGCGCGAGGTCGTCGAGCGACACGCTGTTGTAGCTGCACATGTCGACGCGCGCGATGCACTTTTCGCAGATCCGGACCTGCGAGACCTCGGTCCGGGGTGGCTGCTCGCTGCTGTAGCGACGACTGCTGCTATGACTACGACTGCTGTTGCTGTGGCTGCGACTGCTATCGCTGCTGCTATCACTGCTGTCGCTGCGCACACGCCGCTCGCGGTCTTCCATGCGCGAGCACCGGTCGCACACGTAGTAGCCGCAGAGGTTGCACGTCCGCTTGCGCGCGAGCAGGAGCGACCGGCTGCAGCACGCGCAGCTCGAGTTCGACGCGAGGATCTTGACGTCGTCCGCCATGACTTGCGCGCCGAGGCGACGGCGCCGCACCACGAGGATGAACCGGTCGATCGACTCGGCGAGCCGGAGCATGCGCGCTCGCCCGGCGCGGTTCGCGAGTGCGCGCTGGATCGCGTTGCCGCTCCTCGCATCGCCGCTCTGCTGTAGCGCGTGCTCGCCCCAGAACGACACGCGCGTCGCCTTGCCGCCGTCGAGCTCCTCAAAGAGGTAGCCAGCGAGCACGTCTTGGCTCGGCGGCATTCCCTCTTGGCGGCGTTTTGCGCTGTTGCTGTTGTCGTTGTCACCATCATCGGCGTCAGCATAGTCGAGGAGCACGCGGCTCGGGTGGATCGACAGCAGCGTCTTGCGCACGACGCGCGGACTGATGTGCTGCACAAAGTCGAGGAAGCACCACTCGTCGCGCTTGCGGCGGCTGCGGAAGAACGCTGCGGCGCTGCTCGCTCTGCTCTGCTTCGCCTTCGTCGCCTTCTTCTTCCTGTCGAACGCCATGGCCGTGACAGTGAGTCCAGACGACGGCACGGCCGTTCGCGCTGGCGTCGCGCACGTCTCGACGCGGTGGACGCACTCGGACGAGACGAGCGCGTCGCCGTAGATCACGTGCATCACGTCGCTCGATGCCGCCGCGTCGAACACGCGCGTGAGCTCCTGGAGCGAGCACGGCACGACCGTGTGCGCCGCGACGACGAACGAGCTGCCCTGCTGGCGCGAGAACACGCTCGTGGCCGACACGCGCGAGGACGCAGACGACGCGAGCGCCGACGCTGGCACCGCCGGGTCTTTGATCTTCACGGCCGTCCAGCCATGCGTCGCTGCCGACGATGACGACGTTGATGGTGATGAAGACGAGGAGGAAGTGGCGAATGGCGGCTCGGCGAGCGCAGTCCAGTCGAGCGACTGCGACGCCTCGAGCGCGAGGTGGAGCAAGTGATTGTCGCTCAGACGGACGTTGCGCGTGGCAGCGTCGAGCTCGTCCGCGAGTGTCGCGCTGATGCGGTGGCCCCACTTGTGGTCCGTCGCTGCAGGTGGCGATCGCCCGGAGTCCGCGCGAGCAGTGAGACCCATGGCGACGACGGCGGTGGCAGTGGTGGTGGCACAAGTGGTGGCAGTGTCGGCGAGGTCGCGAATTCAAGAGTGAACACGCGAGAAGCGCAAGCAGTGGCTGGGACACTGCACGATGGCGAGCATCGCTGTGGTCGTCGCTTGCAATGGTCACAGTCGATTCGGATTGCAGATTGCGCTGCGCTTGGTGCGAGTGCAGATGCTTTGCGCTCGAAAGCAAGCGAGTGCGTGAGTGCGTGAGAGCGGTGGTGGTGTCACTGGCCTTGCTCTTGCACTCGCCCACACACCACACACCACACACACACGCGCACCGTAGCACAAGAGAGACCATCTGGTGCTCGCGCTGGCCGTCGAGCGTCGAGTGTCAAGCGTCTCAAGCGTCAAACGATTGAGCGAGCGACTTCCTGTGTCCTGTGTTCGCTTTGTATGTACGGAGAGCTAACGAGCTGGAGTGTCGGGTCCGATAGTGAGATCCAGTCAAACGATGCTTGTTTGACTTTCGCTTCGTGTGACCCACACAAGTGATGCCCAACAAAACAACAACTCGAAGCAAACAACAACAACAGTCGCGTTAGGCTCGAGATTGAGAGCTCAAGAGATTAAGAGCTCAAGAGCTCGAGAGCGAGCGCAGCGGATTCGAGACCCGAGAGACGACTTTGTTGCGCTCCGGACGCACACTGTTCGGCAGCCTTCGCTCGCGCATGCACTTGCGACGCAGTCACTCACTCGCTCGCTTGCGTTTGCACTGGTAGGTGGATAGATGGATGGATGGATGGATGGATCGAGCGCCAGTCCGTCAGCCAGCTAGCTAGCGATCGACCGATGACAGAGGTCGCCAGCATGTGTACACATATGTGTGTGGGTCGGCTCCTGTTCTTGTTTCACGATCGGATCGCGTGTGTGTGTGTGAGCATGTGTCTGAGTGTCTGAGTGGTGTGTCGGAGTGTCTGAAAGCGTGAGCAAGTGTGTCTCTCGCTCGACCACAATGTCTTCAACAGTCGGAGAAACAACAGCAGTAGGCAGACACTCGTACACATGAACAGAGCGAGGTCCTGTTGCCTCGCGCGCTCACTCGCTTGTGTCCTTGCATCACTGCATCCTTGCCTCCATGATCACTGATCGCGCATCAAGCACTGTACAGTGTGTGTGTGTTGCTTTGTTCGGCTTGTCAAGTGGCAAGCCTTGTTGTTGTCGTTGTTGTTGCTATTGGCGGTGGTGGTGTTCACGATGTTCACGATCGTGCTGATCATACTGGGAGAGAGTTTGGGCAAGCGCAAGAGCAAGAGCAAGTGAACGCTTGTGTGCACGTGCGACCACAAGGCATGGGGCGATGGAGCAGTCTGCAAGCACTCCATCAAGCACGCAGGTGCGCTTCGATCCGTTCTTTGATCCGTGCTTCACTTGGTGCTCGCAAGGCTTCTCGGTCGACATCTATCGCTGCTTTGTGACTCTGTGCTGAGTCTTACATTGGGCTAGCATTGCTAGTACGGACGGCGCCGACTGGTGAGTGAGTGACGCTCGACGCACCAGCGACGATGAATCGAGAGAGAGTGAGCAAGCGCGCGAGCAAGTGAGCGAGTGAACGAACAAAAGACCAAGAGACCAAGGAGGACTACATCTCTCTCGCCTGTTGATTCGACAGCAAGCACACACATGCTCATGCACACACGCGCATGCACATACGCGCGCTCACACAAACTAGATCTTACGCACTCGGCCCACTCACTCACTCTCTCGACAAGCACACACACACACACTTGCACTTGCACATGCACTCACTTGCCGTGCTGGACCTCTACCTCGTGCTTGCTTGAGCGCGCAAGCCAGCCAGCCAGCATCCGTCCGTCCTTGCTTCTTGCCTCCTTGTCCCTGTGTCGTTGGTCACGTACGCGCTCACGAGCCAGTCGTCAGTCGCACGCATTGTCGCGCGGACCTCTGAGTGAGTATCGAGTCGAGTCGAGTCGAGTCGAGTCGAGTAGGTGAGGTAGGTGGTCGAAGGCGTAGACGGCTCGTTGATGGTGTTGGTGTTGTCGTTGTCATTGTTGTTGTCGGACCACTTGTGCACATGTAAAGACACAGGACTTGCGCGCGCCATGGCTTCGCAGTCGATCATCCACGGCGAGGTGAGGCAACGAGAAGGAGAGAGCAGCGAGAATGAGAAGGAGAACGCAGAGGAAGGTCAGAGCTCGGCATGGCGACAACACCATGCGCTGGTGCTGGTGCTGCCGCGGACGCCGCGGCACCTCGTCGGTAGTGGCACGACCTGAGATAGCAACATCAACAGCAAAGCAGCTCGAGATCGAGAGTGAGATCAAGAGCTAGAGTGAGAGAACGCGTTGCGAGTGGAGCGCCTGCTTGATCTCAGTCAGTCTTGATCACCAAGTGTCGAGCCTTGCATCAACAACACACCACACTTTACTTGGCGCAACCACCTTTGTGTGTCGAAAACATCGCGATCTTGACAACAAGCAACAAGCAAAAAACACTCGAAACACGTCGAGCAAACAACGAGCAAACAACGAGCAAGCTGAGCAACAGCGGAATTGCAACGAGCAGGTGAGCGAGCAAGTGACCTCGACAACGCGCGTGGACAGGCAACCGCGTGCGCGCGCAGCATCAGCAGCTACAACAGCCACAGCCACGGCTGCAGCAAGAGCACAAGGCAAGGGCAACAGCGCAAGCCAGACCAAGTCCAAGACCAAGAGCACGGACGAGTTGTGTGCAGACAACAGCAACACGCACACGCTTGGCTTCGGCATCCTTCAATCCTTCAGATCTTCACGGACAGCTCGAAGCGCAGCTTGAAGCACACAAGCTCGCACACACAGACATGAGCAGCGAGAGCACAGCAGCGCTGTCTATGGTGCTGCTGCCACTGCTGCTCGACGCGATCGCGCTGCCACTCGCGCGGCTGTTGAGCATCGACATTGACCGCACGAGCGCGCACTGCGAATGCGTCTCTGTCAGCAGTGTCCGCCTCGTACTCAACGCTGGGCTCATTCGAGGTGGTGCAAACTCGGCGCACAAGATCGAGACGGCAGTGCGACCCGCGCTCAGTGCGCTCGCGCAGCTGCTCCACGCTTCGCATCGTGTGCGCGCTTCGTCGGTACAGAAGACACGCTTCTGGCGATGTGTGCTGCAGGACGCGCGGCTGTTTGCGAGCGAGAGCGCGCGTGCAGCCGCAGCGAGCGCGTTGCCCGACTACGTCCTGGGCGACGAGCACTTCCCGCGCGTCGTCCTCAACTTCTCGCGCACGAGAGTGTGTCCGGAGCTCACAGACGCACTCGCAAGTGTCTTCTCCTTCTCTTTCTCTTTCTCCTCCTCTTCCTCGGTCCTCATGGACACAGAGCGAGGCCGTGCAAACGAGTTTAGTGGTCCATCGCACGTCCAAGTGGATCTGCAGTTCGCCAAGTGTCAGCTCAAGACGCCGGAGTTGCTGCTGCTCCAGCAGCTTCTCGACCGAGCCACTGTCAGCACTTGTGTGAACAACAACAACAACAACAACAACAACAACAACAACAAGACAAGCAGCAGCACAAGCAACGACAACAACAACACAAGCAACAATAATGCAAGCACGAGCGACATATGCACGAGCGACTTGAGCGAGCTGAGCACCACGCGTTGCTTTCGCATTCACTCATTGGACTTGAGCGACAACGGCATGAGTGCAGCGGAGCTCCGCACACTGGCTGCGATGCTCCAGCAGAACGCCGTCTACCAGCTCCGCGACGTCGTGCTCGCGAACGTCCTCGCTCGATCGCTTGCTAGCGTCAACTCGCTCGAAGGCTTCCACGCGCTCGTCCAAGCGGCGTTTGCTGTCGATACGGTCAAAGCGACGCCTCCACTAGCACCAACTGCGTCTATTGAGCGAAAGATACACACTTGAATGGGCATGCGTCTCTTCCAGTGAAGACGCTGTGCAGTTCTAGTAGAATGCCTCACCCATCGATAGCGACGACGATGGTGACTGTACGCTGGCGAAGAACCGATGGAGCGCGTAGACGAGATGGCTGCTCGGTGGACGATGTTGCGGGTCGCGCTGGAGACACTGGTCAGCGAGCTCGAGGATCGCGCGCGGACACTCGGTCGAGAACGCCGGTCGCGCTTCGCCGGCTGCGACCATGTGCAAGATCGCGTTGCGGTTCTCGACGAGCACGTCAGCGCTCGCTCCGTTGCCGCTGTAGTACGGATACTCGTTCGTATCGAGCTCGCTCAGGACGATCCCGAACGAAAAGACGTCGGCGCTCTCGTTGTACCGCTCGCCGCGAAGAACCTCCGGCGCGATCCAGAACGACGTGCCGATGCCGGCAGTCAAGTGCGAGTCGTCGACGCGCCACTCGCGCGAGATGCCAAAGTCGCTCAGCTTTGCGTCAAAGTTGGCGTTCAAGAGGATGTTCTTCGACTTGAGGTCGCGGTGGATCACGACTGGACTCAGCGAGTGCAAGTACGCGAGCGCCTCGGCAATGTGCAGCGCGATCCGCGCTTTGTGCTCGCTCCACGTCAGCATCGCGCGGTTGCTCGCTTGCTTGTGCGTCTGCAGCACAGTGCGGAGATCGCCGCGGTCCATGAACTCGGTCATTGCCGAGAGCGTCTGCATCGAGTCGCTCCATGCCACGCCAATGAACTCGACAATGCGCGGGTGCTCGAGACTCGCCATCATGCAGATCTCGCGCACGAACGCTTCGATGCACTCGGTGCTGTGGCTGTACTCGCGTCGGATCTTCTTGATCGCGACGCGGCGGCACTTGTACACGCCGCTGTACACGACGCCAAAGCCGCCTTGGCTTACGCACTCGGCGACAACGACTTCGTTGAACGGAATGCGATGCATCGCGATCACAGGGTTCCGCAGCAGCGCGTCGTCGAGCGAGAGCTTGTTCGTCGCGTCCGTGCATTCGAGCAGTGAGATGTCGAACGAGTCGAGCTTGCCGCTTGTGTGCTGCGGCGAGGAGCATCGGCGTCGAAGCGTGAGTCCGATGATCGCGATCAAGATGCAGCTGGGGACGCCGACTGCGAGATAGAGCATGTCGGTCGACGTCGTTGTGGTCTCGAGTGGCGGTGGCGCTGGTTCGGAACCGAGCACGCATAGCTTGATCGAGTCGCTCACGCTCTGCCACGCGCCAGCACACGACTGCACACTGAGATCGACGCTGTCGACTTCGAGCAAGAGCAGCTTCGAGAGCTGAGCAAACTGCTCACTCGAGACGCTCCAGTTCGTGATCGGGTTGTTTAGAAAGGACCTAAGGCGACAGGCATCCATCCACACAAGGCGAGGGAGTGAGTGAGCGTATCCTCTGCTACACATGACGGCAGCGATGACGTACAGCTTCTCGAGACGCTTGAGTCCTACGAGCGATAGCGGAAAGCTGGTGAAGCTGTTGCTCGACAGGTTCCTAGGGCAGCATCAAGTGTGAGCGACGACTGTGGACGATGCCATCCTGACCGAGCGTGTCTGTCCTTGCAACACACGCGAGAGTGGCTCTACGTACAGCTCTTTGATCGTGCTCGTCTGGTTCCCATCGAGTCCCGTTGCAAACACACGAAGGCGATTGCGCGAGAGATCGCTGTGACGCACGACAGCAGCAGGTCGGTCAGTTTGTGGTTGCTCATGATGCCGAGTGCAGGGCAACAGCGCAAGACGCACAGGCGCTGGAGCTTGGAGTGACGAGGTGCGAGGAACGACGGACTGAGCGCCGCGAGGTTGCAGTTCTGCAGCGAACTGACAACGCGACGTCCATGAGACTCGAGTCAGGTCCTCGTGCCTCTGGTGGCACTCGAGAGCGGAGGATGCGATGCGTGGACGTACACTTTCGCGACTTGCAGTGGGACGAACGACGGCTGCAGATCGATGCTTGCGAGGTCGATGTTGAGCACCTCGCTGCCTCATGATGGGCAGACAGAACATTCGCAACGACGTGAGCGATCAGCGACCTTGTCATGTCGTGGTGACGCTCAGATGTGAGTGCGTACACTGTCGTGAGATCTCCTGAGGCAGCACCCGTTGTCCGATCGACTACAACGAGCGTGCAGGAATCGGCCTCCGAGTCGTTCGACGCGCCTGCGTTGAGCCGAAGATCGAGTGCAAGTGGCGTCTCGCTGTCGCCCACGAGCTTCCTACATGCGTCGCCAGGCTCGTGTCGTCAGTGCATCAACTCCTATCTACGACAAAACACCACGTGCGACGTACAGTGTCGCGACGTTGTCTGGTATGAGGAACGCGCCGATGGACGAGACTGCGATCGGGCTGCTCGTTGTGACGGCTGGCACGCGTGCTCTGCTGTCTGAGCTGTTTGTGCGCTTTGCGACGAGCAGCTCCCAGACGACCGCGCCTTGCACGGCCTGCACGCACGAGCAGGAGAGGTCGGTCCAGGAGCTGGGACACCGAGCGTTCACTGCCACGCCAGGCGGTACGCGCGTCACGACCACTGGCGATCGATGGCAAAAGTTCGCGCTCGGTCCTGTGCGGAACGACCGCAGCTCGACGTCCCCAGCGCGGAGGTCCTTCACGAGCGGGTAGATCCCGCCCGATACAGCGCCACTGGTATCGATCGCTGCTGCTGGCGTGCTCGCACTCGGCGACGACGCCAGCGCGACAGCATCGACCGTCGCCGCGTGCACGACACCGAGCGCTTGAGCTGGTACAACGGAGGCTGCTTGCGCTGCGGCGCAGAGCGCGCCGACGAGCAGCAGCAGCCACGTGCGGTGGTGCCTCATTCGAGCGTGCTGGCAGGAGTGCGTGTGCGAGTGCCTGCTCGACCCGCGTGCGAGGCGCTAGCAACGCGCGCACACATGCACGCACGCACGCACGCACGCATGAAGCTCGCTTCGTGACAGTCAGAGAGCGCGAGTTGATGTAGCCAGCCAGAGGTCGTTCGACTATTGTCTCGCGTCTTGCTTCACATCATGCATTTCCGAGCCTTCGTATCACGCATGCAATACATATTTCAAGATAATCAAACCTGTGCTGTCCTCATGTCGATCGTTGCACGCAAGATCAGATCCGCTGATCTGTCCAGTCGCGACCTGGATCGCGTCGTACAGATGGTCCGACATTCGTAGTACTCGCTGCTGGTACTCGCTGCTAGTACGCCAAGCTCCCGCTGTTCGTGCACTTCATAGCATCCAAGAACGAACGCTAGCTCAAGCAAGCACTCGCCGCAGTGGCGATCGGTCGTTGCACTGTCGATGCATCGCAAGAATCCGCAGTGTCCTTGACTTCATGAGCGCTGTGGGCAACCAGACGACCAACCACCTCGTCCTTGTGATCGCACCGCGACGCACTTCCATGGAACGCAAGCTCCACTTGTCTCGAAGCAACATGTGCGCCAGTTGTCACTGCCAGTGAATGCGTCGACGCTTGTCGTTGCCTGCGAACTGGAGGATTGTCGAGAGCATCCACGTGTCCAACTCGGTCCTGGCGCTTCGCGAGTCGCTACACGATGCACTCGAGACGGTGCTCAGGAACGCGAGGCGATGCGCGAGCGGCAGCGGCTTGACGCAGAGCTTTTCGCCTTGAAACGCCGTCTCGAGCGCACTCTCGGCGCTGTCAGCGTGTGTGAGCACATCCAGGTCGCTCAACGGTCCGAGCTCGAGCACGGCAAGTGTCTTGTTCTCGACCAGCGCGTGGTGGAGACTCGCCAAGCCCATCGCTCCGATCGAGCACTTGCGCAGTCGCAGCGTCTGTAGTGCACGCGGTCGCGCAGAGCTCGACAAGATCGCTCCCAGGCGCGACGCAAACTCAAAGCCCAAGTAGTTGGCGCTCAAGTTGAGCCACAGCAGCCGGTCGCCCATGTCGCCATCGAGCGCGTCCACGAGCACGTCAACCTGTGCGTCTGTGAGGCTGCAGCCTTCGAGGTCGAGGAGCTCGAGGCGCGGACAGTGCGTCACGATGCACTCGAGGTGCTGGCGACTCAGTGTCCGATAGTTCCGCAGCTCAAGCGCGCAGAGCTGCGCTCCGATCGTCTCGAGCAGCGCCAGGAGCGCTTGCGACGTCGTCTCGGTCTCTGGCAAGTCGTTCAGTGCGAGCTCGTACAGCACATCTGGAGCCGACGAGGACTCGCACATGTGGCGATCGATGCGCTCGACTTGTGTTGCCAGCGTCCAGCCGAGCCCGACGCCTGGGGCGACGATGCACAGCCAGTCGGCAGTGAACGACCCGAGCACTTCGAGCTCTGTCTCGCGGCTCAAGACGCTGATCTGCGCAGCGTCTGCACTCGGTGCAGCGTAGACTGTCGCTCCTTTCAGCACGCTGCACATGCCGACCGCACTTGTGAGTATGTTCTCACGACTGCCGCTACCGCTTTGACGTCTGTTTGCCGTCGATGCGTCACTCGCACCAGCGTCGCAACGACCAAGGAGCGCCACTGCTGGGTTCACGAGTGTCTGTCGCAGCGCCTCGACGTCGTTCGGATACAGAGCGTTGCCAGACAAGTCGATGCGGCGGCGCGCAAAGAAGACTCGTTGTCCACGAGAGCGAGTGTAGAAGACGCCAAATGCGATCCAGCGCCAGCACTGCTCACGACCTGCTGGGTCGATCACTGACAGCGTCCGCGCTAACGACAGCGTTTGGACAGCTCGCGAGTGTCGAAATGCTGAGCACACGGACGCAAACGCGGCAGGACTGAGCGCATTCGACTGCAGATCCAAGCGCGCGAGCCCTCTTGGAGGTGTTGGAGGTTGATGCATGGTGTCTGATGACAAAGTCTTGATGGTATCGACAGCAAACGCCGCTTGGACGAGCGCGTGGAAGCCTTCGAGCGAGTTGACGCTAGCAAGCGATCGAGCGAGGACGTTCGCGAGCACGACGTCGCGGAGCTGGTAGACGGCGTTCTGCTGGAGCATCGCAGCCAGTGTGCGGAGCTCCGCTGCACTCATGCCGTTGTCGCTCAAGTCCAATGAGTGAATGCGAAAGCAACGCGTGGTGCTCAGCTCGCTCAAGTCGCTCGTGCATATGTCGCTCGTGCTTGCATTATTGTTGCTTGTGTTGTTGTTGTCGTTGCTTGTGCTGCTGCTTGTCTTGTTGTTGTTGTTGTTGTTGTTGTTGTTGTTGTTGTTCACACAAGTGCTGACAGTGGCTCGGTCGAGAAGCTGCTGGAGCAGCAGCAACTCCGGCGTCTTGAGCTGACACTTGGCGAACTGCAGATCCACTTGGACGTGCGATGGACCACTAAACTCGTTTGCACGGCCTCGCTCTGTGTCCATGAGGACCGAGGAAGAGGAGGAGAAAGAGAAAGAGAAGGAGAAGACACTTGCGAGTGCGTCTGTGAGCTCCGGACACACTCTCGTGCGCGAGAAGTTGAGGACGACGCGCGGGAAGTGCTCGTCGCCCAGGACGTAGTCGGGCAACGCGCTCGCTGCGGCTGCACGCGCGCTCTCGCTCGCAAACAGCCGCGCGTCCTGCAGCACACATCGCCAGAAGCGTGTCTTCTGTACCGACGAAGCGCGCACACGATGCGAAGCGTGGAGCAGCTGCGCGAGCGCACTGAGCGCGGGTCGCACTGCCGTCTCGATCTTGTGCGCCGAGTTTGCACCACCTCGAATGAGCCCAGCGTTGAGTACGAGGCGGACACTGCTGACAGAGACGCATTCGCAGTGCGCGCTCGTGCGGTCAATGTCGATGCTCAACAGCCGCGCGAGTGGCAGCGCGATCGCGTCGAGCAGCAGTGGCAGCAGCACCATAGACAGCGCTGCTGTGCTCTCGCTGCTCATGTCTGTGTGTGCGAGCTTGTGTGCTTCAAGCTGCGCTTCGAGCTGTCCGTGAAGATCTGAAGGATTGAAGGATGCCGAAGCCAAGCGTGTGCGTGTTGCTGTTGTCTGCACACAACTCGTCCGTGCTCTTGGTCTTGGACTTGGTCTGGCTTGCGCTGTTGCCCTTGCCTTGTGCTCTTGCTGCAGCCGTGGCTGTGGCTGTTGTAGCTGCTGATGCTGCGCGCGCACGCGGTTGCCTGTCCACGCGCGTTGTCGAGGTCACTTGCTCGCTCACCTGCTCGTTGCAATTCCGCTGTTGCTCAGCTTGCTCGTTGTTTGCTCGTTGTTTGCTCGACGTGTTTCGAGTGTTTTTTGCTTGTTGCTTGTTGTCAAGATCGCGATGTTTTCGACACACAAAGGTGGTTGCGCCAAGTAAAGTGTGGTGTGTTGTTGATGCAAGGCTCGACACTTGGTGATCAAGACTGACTGAGATCAAGCAGGCGCTCCACTCGCAACGCGTTCTCTCACTCTAGCTCTTGATCTCACTCTCGATCTCGAGCTGCTTTGCTGTTGATGTTGCTATCTCAGGTCGTGCCACTACCGACGAGGTGCCGCGGCGTCCGCGGCAGCACCAGCACCAGCGCATGGTGTTGTCGCCATGCCGAGCTCTGACCTTCCTCTGCGTTCTCCTTCTCATTCTCGCTGCTCTCTCCTTCTCGTTGCCTCACCTCGCCGTGGATGATCGACTGCGAAGCCATGGCGCGCGCAAGTCCTGTGTCTTTACATGTGCACAAGTGGTCCGACAACAACAATGACAACGACAACACCAACACCATCAACGAGCCGTCTACGCCTTCGACCACCTACCTCACCTACTCGACTCGACTCGACTCGACTCGACTCGATACTCACTCAGAGGTCCGCGCGACAATGCGTGCGACTGACGACTGGCTCGTGAGCGCGTACGTGACCAACGACACAGGGACAAGGAGGCAAGAAGCAAGGACGGACGGATGCTGGCTGGCTGGCTTGCGCGCTCAAGCAAGCACGAGGTAGAGGTCCAGCACGGCAAGTGAGTGCATGTGCAAGTGCAAGTGTGTGTGTGTGTGCTTGTCGAGAGAGTGAGTGAGTGGGCCGAGTGCGTAAGATCTAGTTTGTGTGAGCGCGCGTATGTGCATGCGCGTGTGTGCATGAGCATGTGTGTGCTTGCTGTCGAATCAACAGGCGAGAGAGATGTAGTCCTCCTTGGTCTCTTGGTCTTTTGTTCGTTCACTCGCTCACTTGCTCGCGCGCTTGCTCACTCTCTCTCGATTCATCGTCGCTGGTGCGTCGAGCGTCACTCACTCACCAGTCGGCGCCGTCCGTACTAGCAATGCTAGCCCAATGTAAGACTCAGCACAGAGTCACAAAGCAGCGATAGATGTCGACCGAGAAGCCTTGCGAGCACCAAGTGAAGCACGGATCAAAGAACGGATCGAAGCGCACCTGCGTGCTTGATGGAGTGCTTGCAGACTGCTCCATCGCCCCATGCCTTGTGGTCGCACGTGCACACAAGCGTTCACTTGCTCTTGCTCTTGCGCTTGCCCAAACTCTCTCCCAGTATGATCAGCACGATCGTGAACATCGTGAACACCACCACCGCCAATAGCAACAACAACGACAACAACAAGGCTTGCCACTTGACAAGCCGAACAAAGCAACACACACACACTGTACAGTGCTTGATGCGCGATCAGTGATCATGGAGGCAAGGATGCAGTGATGCAAGGACACAAGCGAGTGAGCGCGCGAGGCAACAGGACCTCGCTCTGTTCATGTGTACGAGTGTCTGCCTACTGCTGTTGTTTCTCCGACTGTTGAAGACATTGTGGTCGAGCGAGAGACACACTTGCTCACGCTTTCAGACACTCCGACACACCACTCAGACACTCAGACACATGCTCACACACACACACGCGATCCGATCGTGAAACAAGAACAGGAGCCGACCCACACACATATGTGTACACATGCTGGCGACCTCTGTCATCGGTCGATCGCTAGCTAGCTGGCTGACGGACTGGCGCTCGATCCATCCATCCATCCATCCATCCATCTATCCACCTACCAGTGCAAACGCAAGCGAGCGAGTGAGTGACTGCGTCGCAAGTGCATGCGCGAGCGAAGGCTGCCGAACAGTGTGCGTCCGGAGCGCAACAAAGTCGTCTCTCGGGTCTCGAATCCGCTGCGCTCGCTCTCGAGCTCTTGAGCTCTTAATCTCTTGAGCTCTCAATCTCGAGCCTAACGCGACTGTTGTTGTTGTTTGCTTCGAGTTGTTGTTTTGTTGGGCATCACTTGTGTGGGTCACACGAAGCGAAAGTCAAACAAGCATCGTTTGACTGGATCTCACTATCGGACCCGACACTCCAGCTCGTTAGCTCTCCGTACATACAAAGCGAACACAGGACACAGGAAGTCGCTCGCTCAATCGTTTGACGCTTGAGACGCTTGACACTCGACGCTCGACGGCCAGCGCGAGCACCAGATGGTCTCTCTTGTGCTACGGTGCGCGTGTGTGTGTGGTGTGTGGTGTGTGGGCGAGTGCAAGAGCAAGGCCAGTGACACCACCACCGCTCTCACGCACTCACGCACTCGCTTGCTTTCGAGCGCAAAGCATCTGCACTCGCACCAAGCGCAGCGCAATCTGCAATCCGAATCGACTGTGACCATTGCAAGCGACGACCACAGCGATGCTCGCCATCGTGCAGTGTCCCAGCCACTGCTTGCGCTTCTCGCGTGTTCACTCTTGAATTCGCGACCTCGCCGACACTGCCACCACTTGTGCCACCACCACTGCCACCGCCGTCGTCGCCATGGGTCTCACTGCTCGCGCGGACTCCGGGCGATCGCCACCTGCAGCGACGGACCACAAGTGGGGCCACCGCATCAGCGCGACACTCGCGGACGAGCTCGACGCTGCCACGCGCAACGTCCGTCTGAGCGACAATCACTTGCTCCACCTCGCGCTCGAGGCGTCGCAGTCGCTCGACTGGACTGCGCTCGCCGAGCCGCCATTCGCCACTTCCTCCTCGTCTTCATCACCATCAACGTCGTCATCGTCGGCAGCGACGCATGGCTGGACGGCCGTGAAGATCAAAGACCCGGCGGTGCCAGCGTCGGCGCTCGCGTCGTCTGCGTCCTCGCGCGTGTCGGCCACGAGCGTGTTCTCGCGCCAGCAGGGCAGCTCGTTCGTCGTCGCGGCGCACACGGTCGTGCCGTGCTCGCTCCAGGAGCTCACGCGCGTGTTCGACGCGGCGGCATCGAGCGACGTGATGCACGTGATCTACGGCGACGCGCTCGTCTCGTCCGAGTGCGTCCACCGCGTCGAGACGTGCGCGACGCCAGCGCGAACGGCCGTGCCGTCGTCTGGACTCACTGTCACGGCCATGGCGTTCGACAGGAAGAAGAAGGCGACGAAGGCGAAGCAGAGCAGAGCGAGCAGCGCCGCAGCGTTCTTCCGCAGCCGCCGCAAGCGCGACGAGTGGTGCTTCCTCGACTTTGTGCAGCACATCAGTCCGCGCGTCGTGCGCAAGACGCTGCTGTCGATCCACCCGAGCCGCGTGCTCCTCGACTATGCTGACGCCGATGATGGTGACAACGACAACAGCAACAGCGCAAAACGCCGCCAAGAGGGAATGCCGCCGAGCCAAGACGTGCTCGCTGGCTACCTCTTTGAGGAGCTCGACGGCGGCAAGGCGACGCGCGTGTCGTTCTGGGGCGAGCACGCGCTACAGCAGAGCGGCGATGCGAGGAGCGGCAACGCGATCCAGCGCGCACTCGCGAACCGCGCCGGGCGAGCGCGCATGCTCCGGCTCGCCGAGTCGATCGACCGGTTCATCCTCGTGGTGCGGCGCCGTCGCCTCGGCGCGCAAGTCATGGCGGACGACGTCAAGATCCTCGCGTCGAACTCGAGCTGCGCGTGCTGCAGCCGGTCGCTCCTGCTCGCGCGCAAGCGGACGTGCAACCTCTGCGGCTACTACGTGTGCGACCGGTGCTCGCGCATGGAAGACCGCGAGCGGCGTGTGCGCAGCGACAGCAGTGATAGCAGCAGCGATAGCAGTCGCAGCCACAGCAACAGCAGTCGTAGTCATAGCAGCAGTCGTCGCTACAGCAGCGAGCAGCCACCCCGGACCGAGGTCTCGCAGGTCCGGATCTGCGAAAAGTGCATCGCGCGCGTCGACATGTGCAGCTACAACAGCGTGTCGCTCGACGACCTCGCGCCGCCTCGCGTCCGGTCCGACGCGGCGTCGCCGCACAGAAAGCGCACTGCGACGACCGGGACGTTGCTCGCGGACGTGCTCCAGACAGCGCTGCAGACGTCGCCCTTGACGAACGCGGCGCCGGTGCTCAACATCGTCAAAGACATTGTGAGCCACTCGAGTCCGACGGCGCGGCGAGCAGCGAGCGTGGCGCTGACCGAGCAGAGCACTGAGGAGCAGCACTTTGCCGCGCTGCGCGCCACGTTCGACGGCGTGCCGCTCTTGCCACCGAGCGCGTGCAAGCTCGCAAACGCCGAGCGCCGCGCGTACTTGATCGAGCACGGCGAGGACCTGAGCGGGACGCACCCGCACCCGATCCCCGCGTCCGAGCAGCGCCGGCTCGAGATCGTGCGTGGGAGCCAGCTGGCGGCGCTCGAGCGCGTCGAGGAGCTCGAGATCATCTGCGCGATCGTCTCGAGCGAGCTCGCGTGCCTCGGCGTGATGATCTCGGTCTCCGAGGCCGAGACGTTCCACGTCGTGGCGACCAACATCGAGACGCTCCCGGCGCGCGCGTTCCCGCGCAGCGAGGGCTTCTGCAGCCGCACGATCATGGCGTCGGACCCGATGCTCGTGCCGCACCCGGAAGCCGACGTGCGCTTCAGCTACATCTTGCCGGTCAAGCACCTCGGCGTGAGCTTCTACTGCGGCTTCCCGCTCTTCGCCGACGACTACACGGTCATCGGGAGCATGTGCTGTCTCGGCAGCGCCACGGGCACGCTCTCGCAGTCGCAGTTCGCCGTCGGCAAGAAGCTCGCCGAGACCGCCTCGCGCGTGCTCCAGCGCCACATCAAGCTGCGGCAGGAGAGACTCAGTGGCATAGCAACCACATCCGCATCCACTGCGCTAGTATCACCACCACAAGTATCACCAGAAGCATCCGTAGCAGCAGAACCAGCCAGAGCACTAGAAGCTGTGCCTGAGCACACTTTCGTGACATCGACGCGTTGATCGACGAGCGTCTCACTCACGAGCTCTCATTCATATAAGCAGCTTCTCTTGCTCCACTTGACTCGTGCAAAGAGGTCGCCACTCGAGTCCATATGTGCTGTTGATCGACCAAGCGAACAAACACAGGAGTGTGCACACCTTGATTGCTGGATGCCGAGCTTTGAACATCCAGTGCCAGGCAAGGAAGGTCGTTGATCCAGCCGTAGCCGAGTGCACGAACGTAGCTGCAACTTCTGTGAGCAAGTTTTGTCCTCCATGCAGTCGCGTAACATGAGATTTTCGAGCAGCTTGCCGTCTGCCAAACTCAAGTTCAGTACATCGATGTGGATGCTATTGACCGTGCGACCCACCACACACACGTGCTGCTTCGAGCGCATCGTTCACGACAACGCATGGCATGGCACAGCATGGCATGGCGAGCCATGGTCTTTGGCAATGAGCAATGCGAGGTTGCTTTTCAGCGACGTGTATGTCGATAGTTACCTCAGCACCGGATTACATCGGCTTTAGTTGTCAAGAATCAAATATACTAACATCAAGTACAAAGTATCGATGGAAACGAGGGCGGAATAGAGCAGCGGACTGACTATCGGCTGTCGCGCACATGCAAATGACACATGCTACTGCTGCAGGATCAAGTCGGCGCGACGATCTGCTGACTGCTTACGACTCAGCAGCAGCAGCACAAGGAGTGACTGGCAGTCGCGTGGGTGTGCGTGGGTGTGTGTCGCTGCGTGACAGCCAGAGTACGTCTTGCCATGCCGCTCGCACAATCCGACGCAGCGACGCACTCGCCAGCACCACTTGCGGCGCTTGTGCGACGCCTAGCGCCGACCACAACGATGCCACCAGCGCGATCGATCGACGACGACGATGACGACGATGGCGCGAGCACTGGTGCTGCGACCAATGCGACAGCAGCAGCGAACGCACCACGCGGCGGCGTGTTCGTACTCGTTCGGCCGCTGCAGGACAACGCAGTCGAGCTCCGGTCCTTTCGCACTGGCCGGGGAGCAAACTTTTGCTTCCAGGCGCCTGTGGTCGTGACCAAGTCGACGCGCGTCGCTGCGAACGCCGTGTGCCCAGCCAAGTGGGCGAAGCTCTCGTGCTCGTGCGTGACGACGCTGAGTGCGAGTGCGCACTGGGACGTGCGCGTGACAAAGCGGATTGCGAGCAGCGTCGTCGCGGCGCCAGTGCCAGCGACTGCGAGTGGCGCAGTCGCAGTTACGTCGATCGGGACCTTCATGCTCCCAAACAACGTCGCGTCACTGTACGTGCGCTTTAGGGTGCGCGGTCTTGCAAGACTTGCGTGTGGCTTGAGACTGACAGCCAGAGGCGATGTCCATGCTGTTGTTGCATGAGCAGGAGACTCGTGGGAGACTCGCCGACAGAGCCGCTGAGCGTCGAGCTGCGGCTCATGTACGAGCCGAACAAAGAGCGCGCAGTTGCTCCGCAACTCGCGATCGCGACTGAAGGCAGCGCGCTCTCGACAGTGTACGTCGCCTCGCTCGCTCGCGCTCTACTTCCGGTTGTCAGGACTCACTCGTGCGTCTGCGTCTGCTGCTGCTGCTGCAGTGCGGTCGTGAACATTGACCTCTCGACTGTTGCGATCACATCGGACTTTGTCCCTGCGCGCGTCTCGAGCATGTACGCACTCGCACTGACGCGATAGCATCGCACTAGTCGATCATCTCTTGCTCATGGCTCACAACGGCCTGCGTGTCTGTCGATCACCCCCACTAGCTCCTTCCAGCAGTGCAACGTCGAGACACTCGCGTCGAGTTTCCTTGCGAGTCGACAGAGTTCGCTCAAGACGCTGTACGAACGACGTCGCACTCTGTCGATCTGACGCGTGACAGGAGCGACTCACGTGTGTCTCGCGCTGCTGTTTATCCGATAGGAACTTGTCAGGGAACCGCCTCACGACACTCGCGTCAGGGATCTCAGACGGCACGACAAGCGTCCTCACGACTCTGTACGTCGCCACTCTCCCGCTGCAGTCGACAGCATGCGCTGGAGCATACGAGGCCCTATCTAACTCACTGACTGACTGATGGTGCTCAATGCCGCTTGTGGCTCGCAGAGACTTGTCGAACAACAGCCTGACGAGCTTCCCAGCGTCACTCGCGTCACTCACGAGCCTCAAGACGCTGTACGTGCTCTTAGCGATGACTCTGACAACTCGCTCATGCGCCGTGACACTGACGCAACGACTCGTGCCTCTGTCTCTAGCAACGTTCGTGGGAACCCGCTCACCAACTTCAGTGTCTCCAGCGACCAGTTTGCCCACCTCGCGCGGCTCCCGACGCTGCTGATCGACTCGACTGCCCGAGGCGCGCGCGAGTGCCGCAATGGCGCTCTGCAGCGCATCGCCAGCGTCTCGTTCTGCGTCTTTGGCGCAGACAGCGCGTTGTCATCTTCGAGCGGCACCGTTGGCACGTCCTCGCGCTCCCATACTACGCTGTACGTGGGCATTGCGATCCCCATCGCCGTGCTCCTCGTCGGTCTCGCTGCATTCGCGGTCTTTCGACGGAGGCGTCGCACTGCTGGCCGCGACGCGAAAGCGAGCTCGTTCGACATCTCGCTGCTCGAACGCACGCAGTCGCCGCACTCGACTGCACTCCCGATCGCCGATGCGCTGCTGCAGGACCCTGTGATCGCGATGCATCGCATCCCGTTCGCCGCTGTCCGCGTCGGCGAGTGCGTCAACCAAGGCGGTTTTGGCGTCGTGTACCGCGGCGTGTACAAGCGACGCGCTGTGGCAGTCAAGCGCATTCGCCCTGGCCAGCACCGCGACGTCGCGCGCGTCGAGGCGTTCGTGCGCGAGATCTGCCTCATGGCGAGCCTCGAGCACCCGCGCATCGTGCGGTTCGTCGGCGTGGCGTGGGAGGCGCACTCGCTCGCGAACCTCTCGGCCGTGACCGAGTTCATGGAGAAAGGCGACTTGCGCGACGTGCTCCAGCGCCACAAGCAGCGCGGTCAGCCGCTCCCGTGGCGCACGCACAAGCTCCGGATCGCACTGCACATTGCCGAGGCGCTCACGTACTTGCACGCGCTCGTGCCGACGGTCATCCACCGCGACCTCAAGTCCAAGAACGTCTTGCTGACTGCAGACCTTGGCGCCAAGCTGAGCGACTTTGGCATCTCGAGAGAGTGGAGCGTTGACGTCACGAGCATGACTGCTGGCATTGGCACGACGTTCTGGATCGCGCCAGAGGTGCTCCTGGGCCAGCAGTACGACGAGCGCGCCGACGTCTTTTCGTTTGGCGTCGTCCTGAGCGAGCTCGACACGGCCGACTACCCGTACTGCGACGTCCCAGGCGGTGTGCGCGGCAAAGAGAACGCGATTCTGCACATGGTCGCAGCAGGCGCGATGCGCCCCAAGCTCACGAAGACGTGTCCGCGCGCGATCGCGCACTTGGCCGAGCACTGTCTCCAGCGCGAGCCTGCGAAGCGACCCACGAGTGCAGCGCTCGTTAACGCGCTCACGCAGCTCCTCGCGACTGACGCGCTCGCTGACGACTCGCTCTCGTCGTTGTCTATGTCGCTGTCGTCCGACGAGGCTCTCGTGTCGCCCGAGTCGTCAACGAGCTCGTCGCTCTCGCTCGACGCGCGGTTCAATCCGCTGCGGACGCTCTAGACCGAATCGCAACAACAACAGCACTCGATTCGCGTCGTGCCATACATTGCGCAAGTGTAAAATACGAAAGTGCTGCTCCTCGTCGACAGCACCAGCGGCGCCACTGCCACTGACGGCGCTGCTGGCGCTTTGGCTCAAATAAATAGGCGCTTGCGCGCCTCTCGACACGCACGTACGCTCGCGGGTCGGGCCGTCACGCTTGTTCCAGACCCGACCCGCGTCGACGGACTCACTGGTAGACGGACTGAGAAGAGTGGATCGATGCACAGTCGATGCGCAGCGTCATACGCGTCCGAGCGCACGCTGCGTCGGGTACTTCTGGTCGCAACTCGGGCACAGGAAAAGCACATCCGAGCACATGGAGGCGTCAAACCGCGCGAGCTTGCTCTGGTCGCAGCACAGCGCGCAGTGGAGACTCCAAAAGTCCGTGCTCTCTCGCGCGCTGCTGAACGCGCTCATGTGGAGCACGTCACTTGAGCTCGATGGACTCGTTTTGTCGACCAAAGCGCTGTCGCTACTGGTACTGGCGCTGCTTGCAGACGTCGAGGCGGTGTCGGACGCTCCGCGCGGCGCAGCAGTCTTGACTTTCAAGCGCTTGCGCGTCGGTGGCGCGTGGTCAGACACACTGGCATCACGTGTTGCAGCTGCTGCGTGCTTGAGCGCAGCGCTCCGCGGCGACAGGAGCTTCTTCGTGTCACCAGCGCTTGCAGAGGTCTGGCGCGGTGTCGACGCAGACTTTGTTGCCTTTGTCGGTCGGTTGCGACCGCTTGACGCGACGTCGTTTGCCGTGCTTGCGTGCGCGTTGTTGCGTGGCGACGTCCTGTTCGTGCCTGCGATGAGCGCATAGCGTCGCAAAAAGTAAGTTCGCTGGCTCACGACAACAAAGAGGCTGTTTGGTGTTGCAACGTACGTTGTATCCGACGCGGCGTGCGTGCCCGTGCGCCATGAAGCGGCTGCTCGTCGCCAGAGCTCTCGTGCGCGTCGGATGCGCCTGACGACGCAGAGGCGTCTTGCGCGGTCTTGCGAAGCAAGAATGCGAGCTGCTGGCGCTCGGTCATCAAGCTCGGGTTCATGTGCATGAGCTCGTCGTCGAGCGCTGCGGCGCTGCTGCTGTTGTGGTCGTCCGCGTGGTGGTAGTGGTGGTGGCTTTGCTGCTGCGCCGCGTGCGGCTGGCGCTTCGGTCGCAGCATGCTCCTTGACGTGCGGCGGCGACTGCTGCTGCTCGCGCGTGTGGCGGTGTCTTGTCTTGGTCGCTTCGCTTGTCTGCTGCTGCTGTTCTTCGCGTGCGCCTCTGCAATGTGCCGTTTTGAGTGGGCTACGACCTTGGCATACAAAACCCAAGTGTAAAGTCATTCAGCACCCCACAGACGGAAAAAAGGAACTTGGTGTGTCACAAGTACGATGTGTGGACTACACCAATGTTGTGTGGCACAGAGTGGTAAAGCCATTAGTACCAGGATAAGTATGTACAATAAGCAGCGATGCTTCAGCGTGTTGGTGTCGGCCGCACACTTGCTAAAAAATGCGAACGCATTTTTTAATACATATCGAGTAATGGCATCCAAAGTCTCAACACCTGTGACCTGGAATGGAACAACAAGCACGACAGACACTTCGTGGTCATTCACAAGTCGAACAATAAGATGTGTATGAGGTATGTGTGCCTTTAGACACGAGCCTTAGAGCACAAAAGCAGGATCACGAACAACAATCACATTATATACAGTGTTTTGGTATGGTTGTAAAGTGCACGACAAAAGTCTTGGAAATTTTTTGTTTCATTTCAAATATTTTTGATTTTCATCGGACAGAGCTGCAATGAAGCTGGATTAATAGCGCAAATAAATACGGTTCGAATGCTATATGTCGATCATCGAAATACACAGTGTAGCCAGCACAATGGCAGAAAATGTCATTTTCGAAATATTTCAACGATGCGAGAATAAATGGAGAGGCGTGGTAAGATTGGTATCAAAATTGTAATTGTGGTCAAACGAGCTCAAAAACACGTAATTTAGATAGAACACATTGCGTACACCAAGCGAACAAATTTCCAGTGCCTCCGAAGCTGTTTTGCGATGACGGCGTGGCAAGAGATGACGGCGAGCGACGTCGCAACTATCCTCGACCTTCGAGGCCAAGGCGAGAGGCTGCAGGCGATTGCAACGCGTGTGCAGCGCAGCGTATCGACTGTGTCACGCGTCATCAACGGCGAGAGAGCCTCGAAGACCAAACAGCGCACGGGAAGGCCTCAAAAAGTGTCTGAGCGTGAGGGCCGGCGGCTGGTGCGCGCGGTCACGACGCGAAATGAGAGCGCCTCTCAAGCCCGAGCGAGTGTCGGTGTTGACGCATCGGTGCGCACCGTGCAGCGCGTCCTCCATGCACACCCTGACGTGTCTTGGAAGAAGAAGAAGCGGACGACGGTGATGACCAAGATGCACCAAAAAGGACGAGTCGCATGGGCGAGCGAGAGAGCAGCTTGGGGCGCGAGTGAGTGGTCGCGTGTCGTGTTTAGCGACGAGAAGAAGTGGAACATGGATGGGCCGGATGGCTTGCAGTTTTACTGGCATCGCGCGGGGCAGCCAGAGCGATGCGCCGTGAAGCGTCACAGCGGTGGAGGATCGGTCATGGTCTGGGGCGCATTCTCTGCAGCCGGCAAGTCGGAGCTCAAGTTCATTGAGGGCGGCCAAGACGCGCAACGCTACACAGAGACGCTTGCCACGCACTTGCTGCCGTTCTTACGCGCGCACCACGAAGAAGGGCACGTGTTTCAGCATGACAACGCGCCGTGTCATCGCGCTCGACTTACTCAAGCATGGCTGCAGACGAGCAACGTGACGACGATGAGCTGGCCAGCGATGTCCCCGGATCTCAATCCGATCGAGCACCTCTGGGGCATCCTGACGAGAACCGTGTACGCGCACGGTCGCCAGTTCTCATCGCAGCAAGAGCTCAAGTCCGCCATCACCCAAGCGTGGCGCGATCTCGACCACTCAGTCATTGCCAACTTGGTTGCATCGATGCCCAAGCGCTGTGAAGCTGTCCTCGAGCGCAAGGGAGCGTTTATTACTAGTTCGTAAGCTTCAAACGCAGCGTCCTCACCTTCAATACCAATCTTACCACGCCTCTCCATTTATTCTCGCATCGTTGAAATATTTCGAAAATGACATTTTCTGCCATTGTGCTGGCTACACTGTGTATTTCGATGATCGACATATAGCATTCGAACCGTATTTATTTGCGCTATTAATCCAGCTTCATTGCAGCTCTGTCCGATGAAAATCAAAAATATTTGAAATGAAACAAAAAATTTCCAAGACTTTTGTCGTGCACTTTATATCCTCTACCAATATATATATATATACTTGATTTTGTATGCAATCCAGCGGGTGATCTGATGTGTCGCTTGGTGAAATCAGAAATTTGCATGGAGGCACTGTTACAGACTGCGGGTTTGATAATGCTTCAAATAACTCTTGATACCTCTCGTTCACAGAAAGAGAATATGTAAAGGGCGCAATCGAAGTCTCAAGCTTGGGAAAGATACACAACAAAACATGGGTAGGTGATTTTACTTGGCGCGGAGTGAACTCGGCAGCCTATACGCTACAACATCAACTTTTGTTACACTATACTAGTAAATCCCGCGCCAAAAAACACGACCGACAATCAACACTCAAGCGTGTCTGATTTTTGCCCGAAATAGACTTGATTATTGTATTGACCGTGCAGTCCTCTTTTGCGGCGCACTCAAACGCCAGCAGAAAAATGTAACGACAGAAGCGCTGCGAATCAGTCAAAACCAAGCACACAGCCAGACTCGTTTCAGCGAGAGGAGACAACTGACAACTGCGCGTCGTAATCACTTCAAATTGAAAGAAATATCGTAATTTTTCTGTCGGTCCTGATTTTTTGCGTGGGGTGTACACAACAGGACAAGCGTGCTCAACACCTGTACTATAAGTGCCAGGATAACCATTTTCGTGTCCTAGCAGTACCAGGATATATTTTTCAAGTCCGTCAACTGAAATCAAATGAGGAAGGTTAAAGCACTTCACAGGCAGATAACTTACTACCAGGATAAGCTTTTGAAAAATCATCAAAGCTAGAGGAGTTGTGTCGGATGCAACAGGAGAATATAAAGAAATCGAGTCACTCAATTTGGTGAACTTAGGCGATGTTTGATGAAATGTTCTATTTATGGAAATGTGCTACTCTTGCTTGACCAACCCTTGTTTGCATGTTTTTGAAAACATAAATATTTCACAACCTCAACCGGATCAACATTAGCAACCATTATACAATCCGCGACGTCACCTCTTCTCAATACTGTATTTCGTGTAGGATGTCGCCTATCCGATTTCTCCCACTTACCCAACTCTGCGCGACAGAGCGCCATTTTCGAGTTTGCCAGTGACATGAAGAGTAGCTACACCGACGCGTTTCGGCCAGTGTAAAGTCATTCAGCGTGAGATGTGCTCAAAACTGATCTGGCTTTGACCGACAGTTAGCGGTACCATTTGCGTTTTGAACAAAGCTACACTGGAGTAACTCCGCGAATCGCATCTATGATGGTACTTGTTCCAGACCACCAACTGTGTCGATGTTGTTTATTCCCTCTTTGAAAATCGATACAACGTATTCTTAGACGTTTCGACTCGAACATCTCAATGTTCACAGTCGATGTCGAGTAATCCTTGAATTATTCCCTGGATTAAAGCTCAATATTTGAGCAAGTTGTACATGAGAAAAGTCCAGCCCCTTCCTCCCAGACTATCTGGTTTTTGCTTCTTTGTGTTGTACACATTTTGTATATCTCAACCAAGGTTCACTCATTTTTGTCACTATAGCATTTTTGTTTCTTTTGTCACGTTCGATTGCCTTGACTTATGCCCCACCACAGTACTCACGTAAAACCACTTGACACTACCGATACTTAGACATCGCTTTGCAACAGTGACTACGTAAAAAGAACGCCTACAGACGAAAAATGGAACTTGGTAGTGTGGACTAATCGATGTGTGGATAATGCCAATGTTGTATGGCACAGTGTAACAAAACACTTCCCATTCAATACGAGCAACACACTTGGCTTGTTGGCGCTCTTGGTATCAACAACTCATTCTCCAATGACCACATATAGAAATTTCGTCGAGAGCCTGAACTGTAGCTGTCACCACGTCGCTTGGTGGTGGTGCTGCAGTTCAAAAACGGCGATCGCTAAAAATCATCCTACGTGCTCAGACCGACCTCGGCGATTCTCACAACTCGATCCATGAATAGTTAGGAGGTCTGACAAAATCCCACCCAAACTATATATTTTCACAACTGTCAGACCAAATTTTACGTTTGTTATTGCGCTGGATCTCGCACATGTTTCGTTTAATATGTGTTGTATCATTGTAATGGTCTGACGTGACGTACCATCCATACAATTCATCTGGTTTTGTTGTAGAAAACGGATGTTCATTTAGAACGGAATGTGTTATTCTAAAGTCCTAATCAAGTCCAAAGACAATGTATTGTTTAATGTGCGGCGCGAACGACTCACATCCTTGGATTTCACCCTTCAACTGTGGTTTTTTGAAGTTGCGCAGCAAGATATAGTAAAGTAAGCCCTTTGAGACATGTTGGGACAAAAGATCGTCAATGGCAAAGTACGAATTCGCAACTAGAACCATTATAGAAATCTACGTGATCTCCTCTACACGCTGGCGCCATCAAATACTGCACAACCTTGAGTGGGGAAAAAGATTCAGCCGTTTGAAAAAGGTACCTCAATAAAAATATTTCCAAAGCGCGAATTTATATTAGTACTTCATGGGTAGAGTAAATAAATCTATCGAATGAGGTATTATTATCCCAATTTGAGCTATTGTTCTTTCAAAAATGAAGAATACATGTTCAACAGTACGAAACTATCCCTATCAATTTGTATATATGACAAGCCAATAGCCTCTCTAAAACAACCTATCTCTCTTTAAATATATTTAATGAGGTTGTTTTTTCATTCATTTTGTTTCGATGAGATTGAACTACTCAACGCAAACCTCACTTAAGTCCGTCATTGTTTCTCGTTTGCTACACAGATGAATGTGTAGGACGATATCGCACTCGTCCATGCACTCCTTGCACTGGTGGATCTCGCTTACTTTTGTGCTTTCAAGTTCTCCGTCGCTTCTGAGGACAGCACTCGTTTGACTGTTAATGATTGATGCTTGACTTTGACAAAATCGTTTTTGGCTCATATCTCCGTTCTCTTGTAGGAACGAAACATCGATGGTCCAACTTAACTTTATAGCTTTCTAGATATCTTTAATGGCTTATCATTATCATTTCGTTTTACTGGGTCTCATTTGCAGAAATATACATGCAATTGGACACAACTTAGCAGAATATTTGAATATTGCAAGTTTTGCCATCAGAAAATAGAGACTGCGTACACATGGGAGGTCGTAGTGTTTCCGCCTTATAACAGCAGTACATATTCCATGACAGCTTTGAGCGAGCATAAGTACTTGACTAGCGCTTGCACCGCAAATCGCAAAACGCACTGAACGGCATCGACGAGGTCTTCGAAGCTGCGCACGGAGTTTCGGTGCTGCAGGCTCTTGGTCGAGCGAGTTTGATGAAGTCGAAAGAGTGCCGACGCCGACTGCCGCTGAATCTCTACTGACATGACTCGCCCTGCCTCACGCACCGCTTCCAGTGCCGTGCGATGTGGTGGCGTGTTGTTTTGCTCGATCCCGATTGTACGACGGCGCTTGCCTGTGGTCACACTGAGTCAGTCTGGGCTCCAAATCGCTCCACATAGCCACACGCACTCACCTGGCATGCGCTCGCGAACGGCTGGAACGACGTTCGGCATCTGGAAGTTGCGATACTCGCGACCGAGACCAGGGAAATGACGACGTCGCCCTTCGACTATTTCGTGTCCGTGCTCTGGGCTGTCTTTGTCCCCACGATTGGCCATAAACCGAGCTTGCCGTCAAAGGCGACGTCGTGCTAGTAGTGGTATTGTGGGCGCGCCACGGCGCACAAGAATGTCCCCTTCGTAATGTGCTGCTTGCTTGGGCACGCCACATTCGGTGCGCGCTCGCTGCTGCTGCTGATGTAGCGTCTCGAGACACGATGCGCAAAGAACTGTGTCTAGTCGACATAAGCAACGTCACGCATTGGCTTAAAGCAAAGAGAAGGCAGATCTGTGAATGTGTGACTTGAGCACAGCACCACGTACAGATGGTTGTCCGCAACGTACCATGTTTCAAGAAAAACGCGTGTGCGAAGCGAGTTCTGTCTCTATGATGCTCTTCCACCAATGCTGGCTTGACTCTTGCGCATTCCGCTCGCGGCTGACTAGTGTCAACATAACGACGACGCGTCGACGTCGGGGCGCTGGCCGCTGCTCTTGGACGAATAAAACCATCATCCTAACATCACAGACGCTAGGGAGAGACTGAACGGCATTGTCTCTCGCTGTCATTGATATCGCAGTGTGACAAACACACCGAATACATTGGGCAATTTTATGAAAAAGTTCGGATCTGAAAATAGTCTGCATTGTTTGAATCCTTCATGATTGGTGATGTATCATCTTGTTGTAGAACCGATTTTTCTCCTACATTTCTCTTTGTTGGATCTTGTATTAAATTAGCGATCGATCCCGTATTAATTTAGAAGTATCTCTAATGCGACTTGGGTCTGAGGCGGCGAAACACGTATTATTTAGTACATCGTGTGGTATACGCTTTTGTGTATTTTGAAGTCACAATATATCGTGCACACCAATACATTGTCACGGGAGTGTTCTCCGTGACGTAGCTGACACGTGGTCTTACGAGGAAGCGATGTGGTGAAGCGCAGAGGGACTGCGCTGAACTAGGTATTTTCAACTCTGAGGTTTTTGTATTAGGATCATGTATAGTGGTGAAAGTGAGGGAGCTAACCTAAATAGTGAGCTGTCTGATGGGACGACCAGGGTCGTCCAGAAATCAGGTTGAGCCACTAATTGGGTGTCTGCTGTGCTACTTCGTACTTAGCACAGCAACCCCGTTACATACATCATTTGCGTTCTCGGTAATGTCATACAAATTTGCTGTTTAAAGTGAACTGAACGCTTGCGTCTCATCTTCAGATCAATCTCTGTTGAAAATTAGTCTTATAGAATAGCTGCACTTCTGTACTAAACGTTTGGAATGTCATATTTCCATCAAGTTCTTACGGCATATCTTTCAATATGTTAAGGTGTATTTCAAACTGCTGAACAGTTGTGTTGGAGAATACAGAGTATATCTTATCTTTAGCTACCCTTCGTTTGTGTCAGTTCGTGCGTCTGTCTGTCTTCGGGACCGCTCAGTTAGCTGTCCGCTTTTTTGTAATGTGAGATCAGATTTGTGGGTGTTGTTTTGTGTGATACGGTTCGAAATTTGTTTGCGAAAATGTAGCCAGTCGAATCTTGACTGATTTCGGAACTGTCCCGCGGACAAATTGTGAAAATAGATAGCGTGTTTTCTCGAAAAATCAGGAGCGTTCCGTGCGACACATTTTTATGTTTTAGGGACAGATTCGCATTCATGCGTCGCTTTTCAAACGAGCTCACAATGCAATTGAGCTCTGACCGAGCGGAAGCAAGAGCGATCACGGGTGCCCGACGCGACTGCATGTGCAAGTGTGTGTGTCTGCTGCAGTGCGGTTGTGTGTGTATGCATATGTGTATTTTGCATATGTACATGTACATTTATGTTGCTAAGGCGTAACATAACGGTTTCGGGAGTTCCTCCTGGTGCGGATAACTGGTACCACCAGGTCGGCCGAGGCAATTGTTGTGGGCCTAGAGGGATATGTATGTGCCATGCAAAGTGCGTGAGAACATTTTGCATAGGAGCATGTGTCTGCTGTAGTGGAACGCCAGCACGCCACGCCCACACAGCGTGAGGCAGACACATTGCTGCCCAGAGTGCCAGAGTACACCCTCGACAGCAGCACAGCAGGCGCCGATACGTTCCGTATCTGAGTAACCCATTTTGTTCAGACATTTCTCACTTTTATCCGTACAGAATGTTATCTCAGTCTACAAAATACGGATAAGGAAAGTTGCAGCCGGCACCCGCCGCCGTCCAACACTACACTAGCACGGAGCCTGTAGTCGGAATTTGCGACGAGCCCTCCGGCAATGAGTACGGCCAATGTCGACGGTACAGTGTACCAGAGTTGGTCGGAAAGTGATCGCTTGATTGAGAAGACGAACGCCAACTGTGGAGTATAGGGGGGTTGCCCTATTAGCTTGCATGTTGCATGTTAGCGAAGACTTCAAATTCAAGACCCACGGTCTAATTGTGGGATATTGATAGTTTGTATGCCTGTGCGCGCGCAAGTGTGCATGCAAGTGTATTTATCTACTAATTTCTCACTTTTAGACCGCAAGACCCTTAAAGGTACGTTTTCAAGGTAAGTTTAAACTAACAACACACACAAACACACTGCGGTATGACTTGAAGTGCTTAGAATATATTATATTTTGCTTGCGCTCTGCATATTTCGTTATTTTATGTAATTATGAGTCCGAATAATCGCTTCAGCATTTAGATTTCATCATAATTGATGGTCTAACGCGTATTTTGTGTTCATTATTGCATTCAAATTGTGTGTATATTGTTGGTTAGTCATGCCACCTAAACGAAAAAGTTTGAGACCCTCCAAGAGGTCGGAATCGCGTATCCAGAACACCAGATGAAACTCCAGCTGCCCGAAAAAAAACGTTTTGATGCCCTACGAAAGGCAAAATCACGGTTTTTGAAGCGACTGGCGGAGCATCAAGGTATGTCAAAATCCGCGTAATCCATTCTTGTTACACAATATCACTTCAAACTGTACACATCGCATCTATATGTGTACTTATAGACCCGTCTCCTGCTGTCGAAGGGTGCGGGGAACAAGTCGACAACAGGAACAACCAAGCCAACAGCGCAGTAGCTGTTCCTGAAGGACGATTCACAGAACCAGAAGCGGGGGAGCCGTCTGTGATCGCCAGACGTGAAGCCGATCGACTGCGCAAAGCTGCATCGCGTGCTCGAGCGCGTGAAAGAGACATCGAACAAGTTCGAGAAGAGGCGAGAAGACAGCAACGCGAGCGACGTGCACGACAGACATCTTTGGAGCGCGAGATCGATCGCGAGATCGACAGAGAACGTCGCTGACTCTTGCGTGAAGAGATGACGGAGGAAGAGCGTGAGAACATCCGCGTGTCTCAACGTCAGTGCGAACAAGAGCGTCGGAACAACGTGACCGAGACTGAGCGAGACGAAGTATTGACGACACAACGGCGACGCCAGCACTGTCGCCGCCAAGAACTGACAGAAGGCGAACACAACACGATTCGCGAGCGCAACCGCCTTCACCAAGAGCAGCGACGGGTAGCGCTGAATGAGGAGGATCGCGAGAGCAACCGCGACCGGGTACAGTTCCGCAGTCGGACAAGGCAACACGGCAAGGCACTTGCGTACCACAGCGAGCTAACACCAGAGTTGGTAACCGGTGCAAACGTCGAAGGCGGACGACACGTTGTCAAGGTGAAGCCCGACTTCTGTCCGACGTGCAACGCATGGAAGCTCGAAGGCGAGACGGTGAACAAGTGCTGCCTCACTGGGCGGGTTCACTTGCCGCCAATTCGCGAACCTCCAGCCAATCTTCGTCGACTGTTCGATACGAGCGAGTTCAAGAAGAACATCCGCGCGTACAACAACGTGTTTGCGTTCACATCACTCGGAGCATCCCAGTCGAAGACATTGAACGTCGACGAGACCGTCGCTGGGCATAACGGCATCTACACGTTCCGTGTTCAAGGCGCTCTGTGTCACTTTTTGGGGTCTCTGCTTCCTCCACCGGATGCGAGGCCAGTCTTTGCGCAGATCTACATCGCCGATCCAGACATGGACGTTCGAGTGCAGCACCGCATGCGAATGGCCGATGGACTCAACGTTGGCACGCTGACAACGATCGAGGGTGTGATGGAAGACCACAACCCGCTCGCGCGCAACTTTTTGAACGCCGGACAGATCATCCTTCAAGAACGACTTGCTGCTCGCGAACGCGTACTTGCTCAGCGACAGCGTGAGCGCGACGAAGAAGAAAAGGGCGACAACGATCAAGAAGCGGTCCACGTTCCCGACATCAACATGCATCTTCGGTTGCACGCGCTGCCAACCGACGATCCGCGTACGCACAACGTTCCGACTGCGTCTGAAGTTGCTGCAGTGATGGTCGAGGATGGAAACGGTGCACAGCATCGCGACCTTCTTCTTCGTACACGCAACAACGGAAGACTGCTTCGAGTCTTCGAGACACATCCAGAGTACGATCCGTTGCAGTATCCACTCCTGTTTCCGATTGGCGAAGAGGGTTGGGCGTACACGACTCCGTACGTCGAAGGCGTGACAATTCGAGGCAAGACTGCGATGTCTCTGCGCGAATTCGTCGCGTACCGACTTCACGAGCGCCACAACGATCCAGGATTGCTCCACCGTGGTTGTCGGCTCTTCCAGCAGTACGTCGTTGACCAGTGGGCCAAGTGCGAGCAAGAACGGCTTCGGTACATCCAGAGCGACGAGTTGCAGAAGAAGTACCGGCGCGAAACGTTTGCCGGGGTCCGCGACGCGTTGCAGAACGAGAACGTCAACGTGTACAACATTCCAGAGATGGGCGAGCAGCGCATCGAGTTTGAAGCATCTGCAGTCGCGCAGAACATCGGCAAGCGCGTCATTCTCCCTGCGAGCTTCACGGGAAGTCCTCGGTACATGTACCAGCAGTTCCAAGACTCGATGGCGATCGTGCGCGAGTTCGGGAAGCCAGATTTGTTCGTTACGATGACGTGCAACCCGAAGTGGCCGGAGATCACGATGAACCTCTTGCCAGGACAGACTGCAACGGACCGCCCAGACGTTGTGAGTCGCGTGAGGCAGCAGAAGCTCCATGCACTGTTGAAGGACATGGACGAAGGCGCACTCGGAGTTCAAGTAGCGCGCATCTACGTGATCGAGTTCCAGAAGCGCGGTCTTCCACACGCGCACATTTTGATGATCCTGCACGACGACGACAAGCCGCACTCGGTCGCTCGCATCAACAAGTTGGTGTCTGCAGAGCTTCCAGATCCGGAGAGCAACCCGCTGCTGTACGAGACAGTGATCACGTGCATGATGCACGGTCCGTGCGGTGCAGACAACACCGACTCGCCATGCATGAAGGACGGCAAGTGCAGCAAGAACTTTCCGAAGGCATTCGCTACGACGACGTGTGTCGGGAACGACGGGTACCCGATTTACATGCGCCCCGCACGACCTTCTGGACGTCTCGAACGCAACGGCAAAGCGTGGGATAACGCGACGCTCAACCAGTTCGTCGTTCCGTACAACCCGTACTTGGCGCAAAAGTACAACTGTTACATGAACATCGAGGTCTGCTCATCGATCAAGGCAGTCAAGTACATCTACAAGTACGTGTACAAGGGTGCAGACAAGACGTCGATGTCGATCGCCGACCGCGAGCGTGCACGCAACCCGAACGAAGTCGAGCGATACATCCAAGCGCGGTACATCTCTCCGGTTGAAGCGTGCCAGCGACTGTTCGATTTCCCAAAGCAAGCAAAGCCGCACTCGGTCGTGTACTTGCTGGTGCACCTTCTTGGCGAGAGCTCGATCACGTTCGACACGACAAGCGACATGCAAGCGCGTATCAACGCAGGCGAGAGGACGCAGTTGACTGCATTCTTTCCGATCACCGCGGAAGAGCCCGACCTCGCAGGAACGATGCTGTACCAAGACATCCCGAAGAAGTACCGATGGGACCAGCAGAACAAGAACTGGGTCAAGTACAAAGTTCGCGTCGCGTCGATCGGACGCATGTTGCACCGCTCACCGCAACAAGAAGAACGGTTCTACTTGCGACTGTTGCTCAGTCACATCAAAGGACCGACGTCGTACGAAGGTTTGCGCACCATCGAAGGAGTCGAGCATGCGACGTTCAAGGGTGCAGCTAAAGCAGCAAGATTCCTCGAAGACGACAACGAGTGGCACCTGTGCCTGTCGGACGCAGCGACATTCCAGATGCCTTACCAGCTGCGCGTGTTGTTCACAACGGTCTTGGCGTACTCGCAACCGAGCGACGTCGAGGCATTGTGGACGGCATTCTGCGACGATTTGTCCAAGGACTACCAGCGTCAGCACAACGTCGACGCAGAGGACGAGTTCGTGCAGCTCAAGACGTTGGTCAGCATCGACAAGTTGCTTCAGGCAAACGGCAAAGATTTGTCCAAGTTCACCGACATGCCACAGCTCGGCCAGTACAGCGTCGAACTACACGAGCGTCTTGCAAGCTCCGAGCTGGAAGACGAAGAGAGGAACGCATACCGAGAGAGTTGCTTGAAGCGATCATCGCGCGCACCGTCGACAGTCCGATGAACAGCGACCAACAGTTTGTCTTCGATCAAGTCATGAACGCCGTGAACAGTCACGCTCCTGAGCAGAAGCTATTCTTCCTCGACGGACCAGGCGGCACTGGCAAGTCGTTCTTGCTGGAGCAGATCTTGGCGACTGCGCGCATTGAGAACAAGATCGCGTTGGCTGTTGCGTCAAGTGGCACCGCAGCTTTGCTACTCACGGGCGGACGCACGGCGCACTCGACGTTCAAGATCCCGCTCGAGTCGAAGAAGGAAAGCGCGTGCGATGTTTCCAAGCAGTCCAAGATCGCACGTCTGCTTAAACGCACAAAGTTGATCATCTGGGATGAAGCACCGATGATCAATCGCTTTGCGTTTGAAGCTGTCGACAGGGCGTTGCAAGATATCCACAACAGCAACGTAGCGTTCGGCGGCAAAGTCGTTGTGCTGTCTGACGAATTCCGTCAGATCCTTCCAGTTGTCAAGCCCGGCGGTCGGTTCGAGTCGATCGACGCAAGTTTGAAGCGTTCAGAGCTTTGGCCGAAGTTTCAGACGCTGCGCCTGACCGAGAACATGCGCGTACGCACAGCTCCAAACGACCAAGAGGGCTTTGACATCGCTGAGTTCACAAACTACTTGCTTCAAGTCGGCGAACAACGACACGAGCGCGATGCAGAGCTCGGATCCGACTAAATCAAGTTGCCGCGCGACTTGGTGATCAACGAACCAGTGCAGCAACAAGAATCGCAGCCAGAAGACGAAGAGGACGAGGAAGAACAGCCATCACGCGTGCAGAACGACTTGAGCAAGCTCATCGATCACCTATACCTAGATGTCAACGAGCGGATGACGAACGACGAGTACTTTGCCGAGCGAGCGATCCTTTGCCCGACGAACCGAGATGTGCATCGGATCAACGACGAAGCGACCAAGCGACTGATCGGTGAAGCGCGCGAGTACCTGTCAGTCGACTCGATCGACGACGAGAACGAGCTGACAGACGGTTTGTACGAGACGGAGTTCCTCAACTCGCTCAACCTCCCAGGGATCCCGCCGCACAAGATCACGCTCAAGATTGGCGCACCAGTCATGATGGTGCGCAACTTGAACAGCAACTTGGGGTTGTGCAACGGCACGCGACTTCGAGTTGTGGAACTGCGCGACAACTGTATCAAGGCGACGACCATGATGGGATCGCGCAAGGGTGACATCGTCTTCATCGCTCGGATCATCCTGGTCAGCAAGGAGAAAGAGCTCCCGTTCCAGGTCCGGCGCAAGCAATTTCCGGTCATCTCAGCGTTTGCGATGACGATCAACAAGGCGCAAGGTCAGTCGCTCCATCACTTGGGGCTGTACTTGCCTCGGTCAGTGTTTGCGCACGGACAGCTCTACGTCGCTCTATCAAGAGTGACTTCGCGCAACAACATCAAGATTGTCGTCGTAGACCCTGAGAAAGAAGACGATGAAGGCGTGTACACGAAGAACGTCGTGTACCGCGAGATCTTCGACTGAAGAGCTCAACAACACTACATATGAAGACACCACACAAGTAGGACACTGAATAAAAACTCCAGAAAAAGATAGGATGCACGAGTCACCAAGTAGGCACAGAAACAAAACACACAAAAAGATAGGACTGCGTAAGACAAAGCAAAGGTAGGATAGGGACGCAAAGAACACAACAAAACCCCAGAAAACGAAAAAGGATGAAACAGGAAATAAAAACAAACTGCATGTGAAAAGAACGGTTTTCAAGTAATTAAGCTAAAGCTAGCACAGTTTGGCAAAAACGTGGCACCACTCCAACCCAACCTAACGAACCGCCCGCGCAGGGGGTGGCGCTCGGCTAGTCTAACACTTAGCTACTGTCGAAATGTATCCATTCATACGTGCGCGCGTCTGTACGTCCAAGGGACAGCGAGAATGTGTCACGCTTTTTTACGGCAAGAGGCAATCATTGACTGACTTTTTGTTGGGTGAGTTTCAAGACATGAAATCACTTTTTGATTTGTCAACACTTGAAATAATATTCGGAACTGTCCCTAATTGTTCCGCCTTTCAGCCGATAGCACCTCGCGCGGGCCGAAGCAGTGCCATGGTGCTTGGAGCTCGCCACCGCAGCGGAGCGGAGGTCGGCAGCACCGCTCTACATGGTGTGACTGAGTTTTTTTCGCGGAGGTGGTGAGGCCCAAACAGCGATATACATTAAACGAATTACTCCAACCAAGCATTGATTTCCGCCCGCGCAGCAGCCGACACTCAGCTAGAAGCTATATTTACTGTTTAAATATAGTTGTTCATATGGGCGGGTGAACTCATCCATCGACTGAAGGAACGCGAGCGCATCTTCTTCTGAGCGTCGATCTGTCGCGTATACAAAGTCGTGCGCTTGCCGCTTCCGCTCAGAGCGACTGCCATCGCTAACAGCAACGTCGTCACCAGTGATCCCTTTGCTTTCACTGCCGTCGGTCATGTCGTAGTCACTTGGGCTGCTCGAGATCGTCAAGACGAGCTTGATGCCGTATTTGAGCGACGCACCATCGTGCGTATCCAACGTGCTTCTAATGTGTAGTCGATTTGCTTGTGGCGTGTACAGCGCAAACAAACACAATGCTTGCCAAAGTTGGTGAGCGAGTGCACAGTGGTCACACACACACCGTAACCGCGTTTCATACATGATTTCAAGTGTAGCCACATCATGAGAGGAGCGGATTGGAAAGAAGTTCTGCCATTCGTTACTTTTATGTTTACAGGTTGATCTGGTATTTACGTATGTGACGCTCGCCCTTTGTTATGGTGCACTCCGTACTTAATTTGACAGGCATACGAAAATTACTCGAAATTAGGCTCCTTTCCGACCGTCCACTCTCTCAAGATCTCTCGAGATGCCAAAGTCGCTCAGCTTCGCATCGAGCGCGGCGTTCAGCAAGACGTTCTTGCTCTTGAGGTCGCGGTGGATGACCGTCGGCACGAGCGAGTGGAGGTACGCGAGCGCCTCGGCGATGTGGAGCGCAATGCGCATCTTGTGGGCGTCCCACGTCAGTGGCTTGTTGCTCTTCTTGTGGCTCTGGAGCACGTCGCGCAAGTCGCCTTGGTCCATCAGCTCGGTCACGGCCGAGAGGTTCTGGAGCGTGTCCCACGCCACGCCGATGAACTCGACGATGCGCGGGTGACTCAAGCTCGCGACGAGGCAGATCTCGCGCAAGAACGCCTCGACGCGCAGGATGTCCGTGTTGAACTCGGTCCGAATGCGCTTGATCGCCACTGGCCGGTTCTTGTACACGCCGCTGTAGACGACGCCAAAGCCGCCGCGGTTCACGCACTGCTTCACGACGACCTCGGTGTACGGGATGCGGTTCATGAGCAGCAGCGGGTCTTTCAAGAGCGCGTCGTCGATGATCACGACCGAGTAGTCCTGCGAGCCAGTTGACTCGAGCAGCGACGCGCGCTTGCGGTACGCGATCGCTGCGGCGGCAAAGACCGCGACGACGACAGGGATGCCGATGGTGACGTACAGCGTACTGGAGCTCGACGAGCCGTCCGAGAGGACGCAGAACGTCACGCCGCTCGCCGCTTTGAGCTCGCCGCCTGGACACGCAGTCGGCGTCGACGAGGTCGCGGCGTCGAGCTGGAGCGCTGCGAGCGTCTTGGTCTGCGCGAACTGGGACGTCGTGACCGTGAAGTTTGTGATCGGATTGCCGCGGAGGTTCCTAGTTGGCAAGAGAGCGAGCGAGAGTCTGTCAGTACGGCGTCCTAGCAGAGGGCGAGCAAAGATGTTGGTGGCGCAGTCGTACACTGCGACGGCGTTCTGGAGCCCAAAGATGCCGGTGGGGATGCCAGTGAGCGCATTGCCAGACAAGTCGCTGGATCGAGACATCGGACGGCATCACGTGCGTCAGTCCAGCGTCTAGACCGACAAACAGAGACCCTCAAGGCAGACGTACAGGCGCTCGAGCGTCGCGTGGTGCTTTGTGAAGAACGTCGGCGGCAGCTCCTTGATCGCGCAGTTCCGCAGTGTCCTGCCTCACAACAACAGCCAAAGACAGAGTGGTCGTGTGAGCGAGCGTCTCACACAGACGACTTTGATCTGTCGCGAAGTGTACTTTGTTGTTGTATTTGTGTCTGATGTCTAGAAAAATATGTTTTATCAAATCGACACTGACACCTTTCACCATATTGTCAGGATGAATCATGTGTCCTGCTCGCTTTACTCAAGTTTGTCTGACTCTCTTACATCATACCTCATACTATCACTTTTACGTTTGATTTGAACAGGTTTCGAATCTTTGAGTTCCACGACTTGTATGTATTTAATGATGTATCATGCGCTCCACAATGTATCTAGAGTTTGTGCAATTTTGTCGAACAGAAATGTTTTTTGTTTGTTTGAGCCAGACACTTGCGTCTAATCTTTGAGATTGGACCGCAGGTCAAGAGAGCGAGGTCTTCGAGTCGATGTCTTGCCTTGCCTTGGAGCCTCGGAGCGTAGTTGCTCTCGTTCATCTCGACGAGCCTGCCTTGGAGCTCAGTCACGAACGAGATCACTGACGACCACATCCACACTCGCACGCACGCACGCACGCACACATCCTCGTGTCCACTACAACACACCAACCATGACAGGCGTCGCGATGGAGATCCTCAAAGTCGTCTGCTCCGTGTCGTCGATCTTCATGAACTTGAGTCCGACGCCGTCGATAGTCCGGATCTACAAGAGCAAGTCGTGCGGAGAGGTCCAAGCGCTGCCACTGCTCTCGCTCTGGGTCAACCTCCACGTCTGGTACGATATCCCATGTACATCCGAGTGAGAGCGCTGGAATGTGATCTGACGCGAACCTCCATGCATCACACCACCACCATATCGGCGATGTCGACAGGTCGCTCTACGGCTACCTCTCAGAGAACATCTTCCCGCTCCTCGTCACAATCGGTTCCGGCTGCGCGTTTGCGATCGGCTACCTCAGCGTGTACTACTACTTCACGCTTGAGCGACGTCGCGTGCGCAAGCTCCTGCTCGGTGTCGTCGTCTGGAACGCCGCGATCCTCGTCGCTGCGTTCTCGGGCAACGAGTACCTCGGGATCACAACCCTCTCGAAAGCAGACGCAAGCAACTGGATCGGCTACCTCGCGACCATGACGTCGGTCGTGCTGTACGCGTCTCCGTTCGCGACGCTCGTGCATGTGCTTCGAACCAAATCGGTCGCAACGATCCCGATCGAGATGGCCGTCGTCGGCATGCTCACGAACACGATCTGGATGGTGTACGGCATCCTCACGTTTGACAGAGTCGTCGCGGTCACGAACGTCATCTGCGTCGTCTTTGGGTGCGTGCAGATCGGCGTGTACGTCGCTGTGACGTGCCAACGCACAGCTAGCCGCGACACAAGCGCGCTCGAGAAGAAAGACGCCACAGGACACTCGATGATCGAGCTCGAGTTCAACCGCTCGAGCATCGTCGTGACTGACGACGGTGCGAATGTTCACGCGTTCCAGGCGCTCCAGTCGCCAGTGTAGCCCTGACGTACGTGCAGTACGAACAAGAGCGAGAGAGCTCATAGACAACAACCGTGTAGACCAAGTTGCAATCATGTACATCAGGCAGTCTCGACACAGCTACACACGCAAGAGTGCATCCTTCTCCTCACTTGTTTGCTTGCTTGCATCTCACAAGCACTTGCCATCGCCACTTCGCCACTCAGATTGCTGCGCCAACCGACTCGACCGTCATGCGGAGTGCGCCGCGGATCGGAAGCGTCAGCGACAGGTCGTACGTGACGTGCTGACCTGGCACGAGCGCCAAGTGGAACCTGCTCAACACCATCGACGCCGCGATCTTCATCTCCATCATCGCGAGGTTCATGCCGAGGCAGACACGCGGACCGGCGTTGAACGCTGGGAACTTGAACGCCGACACGTGCACGATCTTGTGCGTGCGCGCGTCGACCCAGCGCTCGGGCTTGAAGTCCTTGGCGTCGTCGCCCCACACGTGCGTCATGCGCGCGAGCACGTACGCAGAGATCGAGACCGACTGGCCTTTGCGCACGAACGTGCCGTCGCTGAGCGCGACGTCGCGGTTCGCGTACTTGGAGATCCCTGGCACCGACGGATACAGCCGCAGCGTCTCGCGCAGCGCGGCTTCGAGGTACACGAGCTCGCCAGTCTGCTCCATCGACGGCGTCGCGATCGTGCCGTTGAGCAGCTCTGGCAATTTGGCGGCGAGTTCCGCGCGGATCTTTGCTTCGACGTCCGGGTGCTGGCTGAGCATGTAGAAGAACCAGCTGAGCGCCTGCGCCGTGGTGTCGCGGCCAGCGATGAGGAAGTTGACGACAACGTCGCGGAGAAAGGTCGGGTCGAACGCCTCGGGCACTGCGCCAATAGGCACGTCCGCGCTCGCGTTATCGAGGAAGAGCGAGACAATGTCGTGGCATCCGCCAGCCGCGGCGTCCTGGACAGTCTGCAACTTGCGGTGCTCGAGCGCCTTCGCGATGATGCCGAGCACCATGTCGTCGATCGTCTTGACGTGCTCTCGGAGCTCCTTCTCCATCCCAATGTCCAGTGCACGCTGCGTCTTCCAGAGCCAGCGCGGGCGAATGAAGCGCTGCTTGAGAATGCGTTGTGCGCGGTCGAACGCGACTTGGAACGGGTGCTCCTCGCGTGAGTCGAGCGCGCCGAGCTCGACACCAAAGCCAATCTCTGCGAACGTCTCCATCGTGAAGCGGTTGAGCAGCTCAAAGAGGTCGATCGGCTCCTTCGCCGCCGACGCGCGCGCAAAGATGGCGTTGAGCACGAGCGCGTGCTTCTGGATGCTCGCGGTCATGGACTCGCGGAGCGACCGGAGCGAGAAGAGGTTGCTCGCAGTCTTGCGCTGGCGCATCCACTTGTGGCCGTCGACTGCGAAGATGCCATCACCGAGCAAGTCGCGCGCGTACGCAGACACGTGCGGACCCTTGTCAAAGACGCTGAAGTGCGTCTTGAGCACGTCCTCGAACTGCGCGGGCGACGTGAGCGTCACGATCTCGCGGCCGCCGAGCGTGCGGATCCAGAACGCCTGGCGGCCTCCAAAGTGCTCGCACTGCTCGACCATCCAGTCGTGCCACCGGTGGCTCTGCTTGAGCGCCTGGAACGTGTTGTAGAAGAACGGGAGCGTCCCAACCGGTCGCAGCACCGCAGTCTGCGCTTTACTACCACGCACGAAGCGCTCGTACGCATAGTGACCGATCGCAAACGCAGTGCCCGCTGTCGCGGCGAGCACGAGGAGCAGCAGCGGCAACGAGAGCGAAGCGCCAATACCGTCATTGATCGCCGCCATGTGCGCAACGTGCTGTGCCGGGGACCACATTAGGAGCGTCAGGAGCTACGAGCGATGGCGACGTGAGCTCGTCGCTGCGAATCGCACAATGCGGCGGTTGAAGCTGCGCGACGCCTGCGGATCTGTGGGCGTTTCCAGACGTGCGAGTGAACCTACCGCTTCTCGCTCGTGCTTGTGCGAGCGCCTGCTGCAGGCCTCGCGCGATGCGAGCCTCAACACGTTGGACACGACGTCGTGATGCGTGATGGAGCTCTATGAACGACTTGCATTGGTACAACAGTGTTCTGTGTACAGCTCTCCGCTTGCACACTTGCGCATTGTGTGCTTCAGTACGAATGAGATCGCTTTACATGCGCGGCGCGTACACTTTGCCGTCCTTGCCGCGGAGCAAACCGATCTCTTGCTTGAGTGCTTCGGCTTCGCGCGCCTGGAGCTTGACGAGCCGCACGAGCTTGCTGCGCTCGCGCATCTCCTGCTCTAGCAGCACTGCGTCGTCCTGCAGCACGCTCGGACTCGCACTTGCGTGGTTGAGCTCGCGCTCGAGCGCACTCTGGCGCGCACTCAGCTCGGCGATCTGACCGAGCAGCGCCGTGTTGCGCTCCGTCGCGCGCAGGATCTCGCGCGAGAGCTCTTGCTGCGCCTGCTTTGTGTGTCGGAGCGCGCGCTCGCTCTCGAGCTCTTTCACGCGCACGCGCGCTTGGAGGTCGCTCAGCTTGCTCGTGTCGCACGCGCGGTCGAGCACGTCCATGTCGACGAGCTGACCAAACTTGAGGAGCTGGAGCTGCTCGCAGCGGAGCGCAATCGCGCCGATCGTCTCGTTCTGGACCTTCTTGTCGCGCGCGAGGACGCTCTGCTGCTTGTGCAGGTCGCGGAACTGCTGCCGGAGGCTCCGGTTCTCGCGCTGGAGGCTCTCGATGCGCTCCGCGAGTGCGTCGAACGCCTGCTGCGCAAACACGAGGCAGCTCGCCGCGTGCTCGGGCACAGTCCACGTCGTGGTGCCGCTAGCATTGCTCCGCACAGGCTCGAGGCACCGCACTTGGTGCTTGCTGAGCGCCACGACGACGTCGAGCTGGTTGAACCGCGTCTGCTTCTCGCTCTGGAACGCCTGAATGTCGAGCTCCGTGGCGTGGAGCTCCTTGTCGATCTGCCGCTGCTTGGCCACTTGCCGGTCGTTGCTCTTCCGGAGCTCGTCCATGGCTTTCGTGAGGTCGCTCATGGCGTCGTCCACGTCCGCGCGGCGCTCGCGCACAGCCAGGACCTTCTCGTACAGCTGCAGGTCGCAGCCCGTGGGGCAGACGTCGTCTTCGTCATCGTCGTCATCGTCGTCGTTCTCGTCAAAGTCGCTGTCGTCGTCCTCGTCGTCGTCTTCGTCTTCGTCGTCCTCGCCGTTGTCGCCACCACCGCCGTCGCCGTTCTCGCCATTTGCGCCAGGCTCGCCGTCGCTTTTACCATCGCCGCCTTTGCCGTCGCCGCCTTTGCCGCCGGCACCGGGCTTCTTCTTGGCGCGCTTGATCTTCTTCTTGAAGATCTTCTGGAGCGCACTGAAGCTCGGGTGCGGCGCGCCGCCGCTGCTGCTGCCAGTGGCGCCGTTGACTGTCGCGACGAACTCGCTCTGGATCGCCTTCTCCTGCTTGCTCCACTCTTCGAGCTCCTTGCGCTTGCTCGCGAGCGTGTCCTGGATCTCGCTCAGCTCCGCCACGACCTGCGCCTTCTCGCCCTTGCTCTTCTCGAGCTTGGAGCTCAAGAGCGTCTCCTTGCTCTCGAACGCCTCGAGCAGCACGAGTTCGCTCAAGAGCGTGAACAGCCGCAGCTCGCACTTCTTGAACACGACGTCGAGTGCCATCTTCTCGCGCCGCAAGTGCGCCACTGCGGCGTCGAACGCGCTCACTTCGTCCTGCGTCTTACGCTCGAGCTTCCGCACCTCGTGCTGCATCAAGTACACGCGCACCGCCGCGTCATCGGCGTCCAAGTTGCGCGGCGCAGTCGCCGGCAGTGCGTCTTTGCCGGTCGCAACAGTCGAGAGCCCGTGCGGCAGCGATGCAGTCGCTACGCCAGTGTCTTCGACGAGCAAGTGGCGCACGTACAGACTCGATGGTGCTGTGCCAGTGCTGCCACTCGCATCAGCAGCACCTTGGAGCTTGCGCGAGAGCGAGACGATCGAGCGATCGGTGATGGACTCGCGCCGTCCGCCAGCGCCGCGGTCTTCGAGCGACGCGCCAGCGAGTGCGTTGCTGCTCCCGCGGCGCTCGATGCTGATCGAGCCCACGCGCGCACGTGGCGATGGGAACGCGCTCGTCGCGAGCGAGTGCGGCAGCACGCGCTTCTCACGCAGAAAGACCTCGATGTCGGCGTCGCTCACGCGCTCGCGCTGCTCCGGCCACTCGTGCAAGTCGACTTCGAGCGCTCGGCGGTGCTGCGCGACGCGTCGCTCGGCTTCGGCTGCGAGCGCTACGTACAGCGCGTCGAGGCGCTTCTGGTCGTGCGTGAGCTCCTGGATGAGCAGGAGCTTGAGCTCGCGCAACTCGAGCACTTTGGCGTTGAAGCCGAGCCGCGCTTCGTACAGCCGCTCTTCAAGCAGCGCCATCTGCCGGCGTTTGCGCGCAGCGTTCACGCGCTGCTCCTCTGGCACGACGTAGTTCGGCGCGCTCTTGAGCTTGTAGTCGCCCATGTTGCGCTGCGCGAACGCGATCGCAACGACGTCGCGCGGGTCGTCGGCGTCTTCGCCCGGTTTGCTGCTGATCCAGTGTGCGAGGCGCTCCTTGCGCTCGGCGCGCAGGCGCTTGCGGGCTTCAAAGCCATGAACGGACCCACTCGACGCTGTAGCGCTACTGGTGTCAAGCGCTACTGGTGCACCAGGCGGGAGCTTGGCCGCACTGCCCGTGTCATTGACGCTGCTAGATGGTCCAAGCAGCGCGGCGGCGTCACTAGCGAGCGCGCTCTGCTGAATGAGCTTGCGCTCGTCGTCTCGGAGCGGGAACTCGTCGTTCAGCGGCGTGGTCTTGGACATGATGTGGAGCACGGACGGCTTGCGCTGCGCCATGGACGCCCGCGCGTTCTCTGCTTTGCTCTTGCTGCTGCGTGCGCGCGCTTCGGCCGAGTCGGCCGTGTGGATCTCGTTCAGTCGCTTCTGGAGCACCGCGGGCATCTTCATGGTCCGGAACGACTGCACGCTCAACCCGCTCTCGAACGCGTGGAGTGTAATGAGCTCGACGGCGAGCGGACTCACGTACGTCTCGCGCATCTTCATGAGCAGCAGCTCTTCGCGCTCGACGCTGAACGCGAGCTCCTTGCGCACTTCGTCGCACGCGGCGTCGCCCATCTTCGTGAGCAGCTCGCCATAGTCCAAGTCGATCTCCCACTCGTCGTCGCCGAGCCGACTCTCAGGCGGATACGACGCGTCCAGTGCCTTGAGCTCGCTCAGCTGCCGCCGCATGTGGCTGATCACGTCCCGCGTGCGGTCTTGCTTGCTCTTGGTCGACGTCGCCTTGGCGTCGGCTTCACTCTTGAGCTTGGCGTCTTCGATCGTGTACGCATCGCGCGGGTTCGCCACGTCCGGCACTTCGAGTAAGCCGAGGAGACTGCCGGTTGGCACGTCGCCGCTCTCGAGCACAGACGTCGCACTCGTGAGATCCATCGTCGCATTCGGGTCGCTCACGAGGCGCACGACGCCGCCAAACGTCTCGTCGTCCGTGGCGATTGACACGGTCGGACCGCTGTCACTCGACGCTGGTGGCTCGAGACGGCTCTCCAAGTAACTCGCGAGCGCCTTTGCGTGGTGGAACGCCGGCAGCGACGTGAGCTCGTTCCCGAGCGCACTCGCACTTGTCAACGCGCTCGAGTCGTCGCCGCTGTTCTTGCTGTCAGCGAGCGCTTGCTGGAGCACGTCGAGCTGCGAGCGCTGCTTCTCCATCGCTTGGTCTGCGACGATCTTCGCTTCGGCAAGAAGGATCTCGCGCTTCGTCGCGAGCGACTGCGCTGCAGCAAGGAGCTTGTCGCTGTGGAGGCGACAGAAGCTGAGGTTCCCGTCGCTCCCGGCCGCAAGCACGAACGAGTCGTCGAACGACAGCGCGAGGTGGAGGCGCGGGCGGTCGCTCGTGGCGCTCGCTGCAGCGTAGTCGTGGAGCTCACCGGTGAGAAACGCATGGGGCTTGCGCGCACTCCGGAGCTGGAACTTGCCGTTCGTGAGGCTGCAGAGCACAAAGCGCTTGGACGTCGATAGCGCCAGACCAGCGATGTGTCCCGCGTCCTCGGATGCGAATTCGTCGACTGGCGTCGCGCTGCCGTAGGGACAGAGAAACAGCGCGCCGCTGAACGGCGCTTGGCAGCTCACGTAGATCGTGTCGACGGACGCGTAGAGCGCAGTCCACGCCGTCGCAGACGCAGCGCGCACTTCGACGTGGAAGTTGCTCCGGACTTTCTCTTCGACGTGCGGGTTCCCCGTCGGATTGAGCGCCTCGAGCGCCTCGAGCTCCTTGGATGTCATCGGCCGATTGCGCTGGAACGGCGCGGCGTACTCGCGCACGACCAAGTGGAGCTCGAACGACTCGTGCTCGCTCCCACTCTCCTCCTCGTCGTCGTTACTATCGGCTTCGCGCGGCTGCACGGACCTGTCCAAACCGCCGTCCGGGAACACGAACTCGAGCACTTTGCCGTCCTGGAGCGTCACGAGCACCGCAGCGGCGTCGGAGCGCCAGTGCATCGCCCGGACTGCGCCGCCTGTGCGCTGGAACCCAAGCGGCTCGTACTCGGGCGGGAACTTGGAGAACTTGGTCGTCTTGGTGTTCGCAACGACGCCGAAGATGAAGAACGTACCGTCGTCGCTCGCAGACGCAAAGAGCGTTCCTGTTGGCGCGTACGCGAGGCACGTGACGCGCTCGCGATGGGCTTTGAACACGTTCGTGCGCACCCACAGGCGCTTCGTCAAGTCCATGAGCAGGACGCGGATGAGCCCGTCGCTAAAGCCAACGGCGACCTGGCGACTCACGCTCACTTGGTCCGAGATCAGCGCACCGGCATTAGGGACCCACGTGATCGCCGTCGCAGACGCTGGCGTGAATGCTTGGCTCTCGCTCTCGTTCGCGGACGCTCCAGTCGGACTCCGAGACGACGACGTGACGGCGCCAAAGAGGAACTGCTGGCGCACGTAGTCCCACGCTCGGACGCTCCCGTCTTCGCCACAAGAAGCAGCGAGGTGCTCGTAAGGCGAACAGGCGATGCCAGTCACGCGTCCAGTGTCGTTGCGCACGTAGTCGAGCTCGATGTAGACCTCGTCGCCCTCGATGAGGAGCAAGTGGATCGCTCCTGCGCCGTCCTGGATGAGGTACCTCGCCGCGCTCTCTTTCACAACGGCGCGGATGTCCATGCGCGGCGCAATGAGGAACTGCCGCTTCTTGGGCACGAGTGCGACGGTGTCATCTGGCGGCACGTCGGCGCGGTCGATCGAGTCGAAGCTCCAGAACTTAACAAAGCCGTCGGTGCCGGCGGTCACGATGTGCGCTTCGTCAGCGTCGTAGTCGACGACGTTGATCGCGCCGGCGTGCGGCAAGTGGCGTCGCGACGTCATGATCTCGCACTTGATGAAGTTGCCGTCCCAGAGCAGCAGCACGCCGCGCTCAGTGCCACTCAGCACTTTCTTGTCCGGCAGCACGCAGAACGCCTCGATGTCGCTCAGCTCGCTCTTGCCAAACTTGCCGATGTCGCCCTGGAGCTTCAGGCCTGTGAACGTCGACGCCATCTTCCACATGCGGATGTGCCCCACGCCGCTCGTCGTGAGGAAGCCGCTATCGTTCGGTGCGAACTGGACGCTGAAGACATCTTGCCCGAACGCCTTGCAGCGCAAGATCGTCTGTTGCTGGCGCCAGTGCCAGACCGTGAGCAGGTAGTCCGGCGCACTCCCGACCGACGCGAGCTTCTCGCCGTCTTGGCTGAACACGACGCTGCTGTACGCAAACTCGGTGCCGTTGCGCAGCACGGCGCAGACGCACAGACTCGGGTACGCGTAGATCGTGATCGTGGGCTTCACGCCCTTCTCGCCCACGGCAAAGAACTGCTTCGTTGGGTGCACGGCGAGGCTCCCAATGCCGCCACCGCCAAAGCCAAAGAGGTACCGTCGCGAGAGCACGCCACTCGTAGTCTCTTGGCTACTGCGGTCACTCTTCGACTTGACGTCCGCGGAGAACGGCGCGAGCGTCAGGATCTGCACTGTGTTGCCAGCGGCTGTGAGAATAACGCCGCCGTGCTCGCCGTCTCTGCGCGGCTCGAGAAAGTGCACGATGTGGCGCTTTCCAGTGTCGAGGCCGCACATGTCGGCAAACACCAAGTGGTCGCGCGCGATCTCCCATCGCTGCAGCGGTCGCACGAGCGCGCGCGCATCGTACGCTGCGCTGTCCGCTGCGATCGCTGCGAGCGCCATCGCGTCGGCACTCGGAGCGACTGCAGGCGCACTCTCTTCTCCCATTTAGCCGACGTCTGCTTCTCGGGAGTGGCGATGTGTCGCTTCATATGTGGGACGAATAGACGCCAAAGTACGCATTCGCATTAAAAAATACATTTTTGAAATCCTCGAAGCGGGCTCTACAGACGGTTCAGGAGGAGGGCACGTTGGTGTCTGCGTGCGCTCAGTGCGACTCCTAGTGCAGCGTTGAGAGACGACTACCTCGACGCACAAGAAGCGCCACTCGCGCTCGGCACGCAATGCTCAAGCTCAAGCGGACGCTCAAGATGGTCAAGATGCACAGTCGCAGTCGACGACCTCTTTGGCCACAAACCTGGCCACCAAGCGAAGCCGAACAAGCCAACCGCGCGGTTCCGCATATCGCTCCCGTTCATCTTTCCTCCTCTTCCTGTCGTCGCGAGTCCGCTCGTCTCGTCACCGCACAAGCGACGCCACTCGCGCGAGCACTCATGAGGACTACTCTCTCTCTGCACCAATACATCTCCAATACAAGTATATAGACATTTGTATAGCGACCAGTGTCACATCCGTCACTGCCAGGCGAGCGCAGGCTCGACCACACCAGCAGCGACTTTGACCGGGAAGCTCAGTGCCGAGTTCTCAATCGCCTCTTGCAGCTCTTCGTCGTGCTTCTCCATCTCGAGCTGAAGCGGCTCTGTTGACGTCTGTGAAGCGCTTGACTGGGTCTGCGCTTGTCAGACACACACAAGAGCTCCAACGGTCACATGCGAGTCTTCGCATGGCATCAGAGCGAGAGAGAGAGGACGCTACTGACACAGAGACGGTCAGACGTGCAGTGGTGGTCATTAGCAAATAGGAGGCGATCGAGACAGAGAAGAGAGACGCTATGGCTTGGCGGCCATGGCCTCGAGCAGCTGCGAGTTGTAGAACTGCGCCGCGAGCTGCAGGCGCGAGTACATCTGGAGCACAGACACCCACACGCACACAAGTCAGTCCCTCGCTCTCACTCGTTGCTACAGACACAAGGCGACGCACCTGCTGGATCTCGTGCAACTCCTTCTCGTACTTGAGCTCGTCGTCGCGCATCTTGCGCTCGAGGTCGCGACTCGCGTCCTTGTTGGCGCCAATGCGCTGGCGAATGTCGGCGTTCGCGCTCTCGAGCTGCCGCAGCTCGTCCTGCGCGGCCTTGAGCGCCTGGTCCGCCGCCTGGTCCTTGATGCGCGACTCGTCCTTGTAGCGCTCAAAGAGCTCGCGCTTCTGCTCCAGGAGCTTCTCAAGACGCTTGCGCTGCGCGATGACGTCGATCGTCTTGCGCCGGTTCTCCTCGATCTCGCGCTTCTGCGCCTTCACCTGCTCCTTGGCGTCTTTGCACTTTTGCATGTCCGCCTCGGCCTCGCGCATCACGTCGATCGTCTTGAGCATGTCCTTCTCCGCGCGCGCGAACGTGTCCGAGTACGCCAGGAGCTCGCGGTGGCGCCGCTCCATCGCGTTCAGCTCCTCTTTTGCGTCTTCGAGCGCCACGGCGATGCCCTCGATCTCCTACAGACACACATACACACACACGCCAGAGCGCCTCGTGTGTCAGTGACAGCCACCACTGCCGCGTATCACCACAACGGCGACGCACCTTCTTGACGCGATCGGGCGAGCTCACGATCTTGCTCCGGAGCCGCCCGATCTCGCGCTCGGCTTCCAAGATGTGGAACTGGTACGACGCCATCTCGTCGCGCAAGTCGTTGTTCTTGGCCTTGAGCTCGCTCGTCTCGTGCCGCATGACCGCCTGGCGCTTGTTCAGCACGTTGATCTCGGTCTCGAGCTCCGCGGTCTCGTCTGTGATCTGCTGGATCGCAGGCGCTTCGGCCTCGCTCTCTTGGAGCAGCGCCTGGAGCTGCCGCTCCAAGACCTCGTGCTCTTCCTGGAGCGCCGTCTTCTTCTTCAAGAGCGTGTCGGTCTCGCGCGTGAGCTCACTAAAGGCTGCGAGGCGCTCTTCGCGGAACTTGGCAAAGTTGATGAGCGCACTGAGCTGTCTTCGCACGCGCTTGGGCGTCGGCGTGAGCACGTCGCGCAAGCCAAAGTCGTAAACGCCGCAGGCGGTCAGGAGCTTCGTCGCCGTACGAAAGAACGCGAGTTCGGGGATCGACTCTTCGTGGAGCTCCGGGTACCCGAGCGCACTGAGACCTGCGAACGCCGGCTGGTTCATCTCTTCGCGCGTCACGCCCATGATGCTCTCGATGAAGACCTCGAGGACTTTGCGAATCGCACTCGGCTCGCAGTTGCGGATCTCGTCCTCGGACACGGGGATCTGCATCTCGCGCACGCACGCGAAGATCTCGCTCGGCTTGAGCAGCGGGAACGAGTACACTTGCTGCACCGCGCCATTGCCATTGGCAGGCGCTGCAGACGCACTGGCGCTGCCTTGCGCCGCCGCGCCATTCCCATTGCCGCTGCTGCTCATGTCGTTTGATTCGCGTCAGCGCGTTTCAAAAAGTGCGCTGCGTTTGAAATGGAGAATACAAATTTCAAGTGAAATGGATTGATGTGGACCACACAGCGCCATCATTTGTCGCTGTTGCGCGAAAATCTTCCCTCCTTGATCACCATCATCGCTGCATCATGAGCGACGACGTCGTGCGTGGCGCCGGCAGTCGCGCAGCGGCTCCTGCACTGGCGCCTCCTGCAGCGAAAGCGCGCGCAAGCGCACCAGCCGACGCGAAAGGCGGCAGCAAAGAGCAGCGGCCGCGTCGTCCACGCAAAGCGCATAGTGCGCGAGGAAACAAGCGTGACGACAAGAAGGAATCGCATGACAACAACGGCAGCAACAACGCCAGCACTGCGCGAGAGCACGACGCACCAGCAAGTGCCGCTGATCCTGCGCCTGCGCATACGAAGAATGCGCGCTCGCAGGCGTCGCGATGCCGACAACAGCGAGCGAGCGACGACGCAGCACCGCGATCGATTGACGCGAAGATCGCTCCGCCGCCAGCGCCTGTGGCAGTTGTGACGGACGCGCCTGCACCAGTGCCAGCAGCTACCAACACGACTGCATCAAGTGGCTCTGGACGTCGTGACGCAAGCGCTAAAGGAGCAAAGGACCGACCGGCGCCTGCGAATGGCGCATCGAGTCGCAAAGAGCATCGCGAACGCAAGCAACCGGCGGCGCGAGCGATCAAGACGGACGAGCCACTGCGCACAAGTGACAACGCGCTGCCGCAGCCGCCAGCAACGGATGACGCAGTTCCAGCTACGCCGAGCACCGAGACGGAGCGACCGCCATCGCGCCGCAAAGCCGCGCGCGACAAGTCGCCGGACGAGAAGAGCTACGCCGAGGACATCCCAACGCCCGAGCGCTTTGTCGACGCCGCGTGGTTCACTGCGAGCGACGGCGACTTGCGCTTTGCACAGTGGCTCTTTGGGCGATCGCAGGGCTCGGCCGATGTGAGTGCGCTCCAGGACGCGGCGATGCTCGCGCGCGTCCACGCGCTGTACTTGCTCGAGAAGCGCGTGCAAGCAGAGCTGCAGATGCGTCCATCGAACCGCAGTGCGGATGCAAAGAGTAGCGACGACGCCGACGCAGCGCTCGAACACGGCGAACTGCTCGATGACGCCGTGGAGCCGCCGCCATCGGACGAGTGGCCGCCTGCCGCCATTGTCGACGACGCCGAGCGCGTGCTGCGGGTCTCGCGTCTTGCGCTCTGGACCCGCGAGCAGGAGCAAGCGCGCAAGCGCAGCAACGAGCCCAAGCTCCCAAAGCGCACGCTCGAGCGCACGCTCGTGAAAGAACTCGTGGAGAACACGACCGAGCTCCTGCTCTGCCGCGCTGGCTACGACGACATCCCAGTGCTCGAGCGCTGGATGGCGTTCCTGAGCCTCAGCGGCAGCGACTTGCAGCACGAGCTCGAGAGCGCAGCAGATGCACCGAATGCCGCCACTGTCGAAGCGCCAGAGGTGAATGAGAGCAGCGCAACGGCTGCGCCGTCCAAGCGCGAGCAGAAGCGGCAGCGCAAGAGCACTGCGAAAGACGCCGAGGCAACGGCGAGTGCGCAGCTCAGCGTCGCGATCGCGTTCCTTCACGAGTGTCACGCGCTCAAGACCAGCACGAGCGACGCAGCGCCGTCCGTTGAGACGCCGCAGTTGCGAACGCCGGCGTCGTGGCCTGCGATGTCGAACCAGTCGCTCGCGCATGAGCTCGAGCACATCTACTACTCGCAGCGCATCAACGACGCAGACGAAGCGCGGCGCGTGCGCCTGACGCAGGACCTGCAGCAGGTCTTTCGGCGCCGCCAGGACAACAACAAGTGGCGCAAGTGCGACGTGATTCTGTTTGGGAGCTCGCTCTCGCTCTTCGGCGCCACGAACTCGGACCTCGACATGTGCTTGATCATGAAGCCTGACGCCGAGACGAGCGCCGGTAGTCAGTCGCAGAAGATGGTCGGTGCGCGCGAGCTCCGCGCACTCTTGAGTGGCAAAGCGAGCGCAAGTGGCGCAGGCTTGGACCTCGTTGCGCTCCACGAGCTGCGCTTCCAAGTGCAGAAGAGCGTCGAGAAGATCACGCTCGTGTACCACGATGTGCACAAGAGCGACGCGCAGCTGTCGCGCGGCCAGCGCAAGCAGCTCCAGCAGCTCCGGTGCTTCCGCGCGCACTACCGACTCCTCCACGACGCAATCGACGCCCGCGTCGCAGCGCTGAGCAGCGGTGACGACAGCGGCACGGCGGCAGCAGCAGTCGCACAAGCAGCGGCCGCGCGCATGAAAGAGCTCGTGGCGAAGAGCCGGCGCCAGAGCGACGACCTCTTCCGCATCCGCGCGATGCTCGAGCGCGCTAACTGCCGCGTGCGTATGGTCATCAGCGGCGCGCGGATCCCGATCATCCGGTTCACGCACGTCCCGACATCGCTCGAGTGCGACTTGTGCTTTGAGAACGTGCTCGCGACGCGCAACACGTTCCTCTTGCGCTCGTACGCGGCGTTTGACGAGCGCGCGCGCATGCTCGGGATGGCGATCAAGCACTGGGCCAAGCAGCGCGCAATCAACGACGCGTCCATGGGCTTCCTCAGCTCCTACTCGTTCGTACTGCTCACGATCTACTTCCTCCAAACCGCCGCGCGCGTGCTCCCAAACCTCCAGGACCCTGCGCTCCTCGCGGCGGCGAACGTCCCGCCAGCGCTCTACAACAACGTGGACATTGCGTTCTGCACCGACACGGCGGCGGCGCAGCGCTTCCACGTGCAGCAGCTCTCGGCTCGTGGCGAGACGGCGTCGAGCGCGACGGTCGCGACGCTCCTCGTCTGGTTCTTTGAGTTCTACGCCACGCAGTTTGACTTTGCGAACCGCGTCGTGGCCGTACGGACACCGGACGCCGTGCTCGACAAGCGCGCAGTGTGGGGGCTTCAGCTGGCGCGGTCGTGGCGCATGAGCCTCCAGGACCCGCTCGAGACGACGCGCGACCTCGGCTGCGTGCTGCAGTTCAAGGGGCAGGAGCAGATCTTGCGCGAGTTCAAGCGCGCGTACGCGATGCTGCGCGACGGCGAGAGCTTCAGCGCCGTTGCGAAAAGCGACGCCCCTGCCTCTGCTCCAGGAACGCCACATCAGCCGCGAGGCGGAGGGAAGCGAACGCGCGCAGCAGCGGCAGCAAACAAGGAGAACGTCCGCAACGGCGCTGCTCAGGCAAAGCCGAACGCCGGCGACAAGAGCAGCAAGAGCGACAAGCCAGCGGCGCGTCGCGCAGCGGAGACTGGCGGCAAACAGGATCGCAAGCGAAGTGGCGGTGGTCGCAAGACGGAGCGCAGTGTGCGAGTTGTTGCGACGGCGCCAGTCCGCGCAAGTGACGACAGCGCCAAGTGATCATGACAATGAGAGAGAGAGAGAGTAGGAGTCCGACAGAGAGAGAGAGCGTGATGCGTGCAGTGGCCAGGGACGCAACGGAGTTCCGTGTTGACAAGAGTGCAAAGTGTGGGAAGGATGAGACTCGGAGCGAACGCGAGGCGCTGTGTCTTCACTCGGTCGCTCGTGGCTGCGTGCCACTGCGCTGCGATCTGCCGCGTGCACACACACACACAAGTAGGAGAGCAAGAGAGACGATCGACTGTCGTTAGACTTGCCATCGCACACACAAGACACTCAAGACACACCTGATGCAGCAGTAGAGCAGTCGACGGTGGTGGTATCCCTATCATCACAAGCCCCCACCGACGCCAACATCATAGAGAGAGAGACGCACCGGAGTGGCGGGAGACTCGACACTGCGTCTGGCGACGGCGACGGCGTGAGGCCGCGAAACGAGTCTGACAGCTGCATCGGCGGTGCGTGCGTCACTGGCAGCTCCAAGCGGCTCGGACCGCGCGTCGGCATCGTTGTGATTGACGGCGTTGTCACAGTCACAGTCGCCATGGTCATGGTCACTGGCGCAGCGGCCTCGCCATGAGCACAGCCAGGCGCGGCGACGTCTCGCTGCTGCGGCTGTACCGCGAGTCGGCGAGCCGCGCCTCGAGCGTGCTCGCAGTGTCGCTCAGGCGGTGCATCGTGGCGCTGATGAGCGAGTGCTGGCCCATGCCGGCCACGAGCGCGACGATCGACGCAGTGGTCGGCTGCCGTAGCAGGAGACGCACAGACACGGACGCGTCGGCCACGCTGTCGTGCGACGTTGATGACGTTGCTGAAGACGCTGAGGACAAGGCCGGCGAGTGCCGCGCCGAGACGTCGGTGGATGCGAGCGCCTGTGTGTCGCCATGGCCAGTGCCATTGCCATTGGCGCTGCTGCTCGTGCGCTTCTCGAGCGGCGGGCCTGGTAGAGACAACGGAGCGTCGCCATTTGCACCAGCAGCGCCGCTGTCTAGGACACTTGGCTGTGCACTGCCGCGACGTGCGTTGTCCACGACCGAGTCGGCTGTCGCCGGTCGCTGGACGTCCATTGCGCCGACGCTCGCCATGCGCATCGACGCGACGCGACCAGGTACTGGCGACGGCGCGGGTGACGGTGTTGGCGCAGGCGATGGCGACGGTACGATCGTGTGCGGCGGCTTGCGCTCGTCGGCCGCCGCGTCGTGGTCCGAGAAGGCAACGGTCGGTGTGTTGTGTGAGTTGGCGCGCGAGAACGAGCTCAAGCGGTGCAGACCGAAGGTCGCGAGCATGCCGTTGGGCACGACGAGCTCCAGCAGTGCGCGGAAGGCGCCGAACGCGGCGTCCGGCGTCTTGAGCGCAAAGCGCGCGTCGATGATCGCCGCGAGCTTGTCGTTCGCGCGCGCAAGCGCCGGGTCGGGCGAGACCCGCAGCGCGTCGCACTCGTCGCGCTTGCGCCGGATGATGTCGACCACGGCGCGACCCCAGCGCGTCTCGACGTCCTTGGCGCGCGTGTCGGGCCGCGCGCGCATCTGCTGCACGGCCTGGTCCGCGAAGCTGAGCGCGATGCTGTAGACCGGGTGCGCGTGCAGCAGCGTCAAGAGCGCCTCGGACGAGAGCGAGAGCAAGTCGCAGGCGCGGAGCGTGCGCACGGAGCAGACGCCGACCGAGTACCCGAGCACGCCGTTCTCGCCAAAGTAGTCGCCTTTGCTGAACGTGACGCCGCGAAAGAGCGCCGCGTGCGCGCGGCTCGTGGCGTACAGATGGCCGCGCACGACAAAGTACATGCACTGCGCGATGCTCCCTTCCACGAGCACGCTCTCGCCGCGCGGGTAGCCCTCAAAGCGCAAGTGCGTGGCGATCGCCTGCATGAGCGCGTCCATGCTCGCGGAGCTCTCGCTGCGGTAGATCGGCCGGAAGACGTCGTCCGTGAACGCCCGCAGTGGCCAGTTGGCGATGCTCAAGATCGACTCGGTGCGGATGCTCGACGGCACCTCCTCCAAGAGCGACTGGTAGTCCACGCCGCGGTGCGACGACCAGAGCGACGACAGGAACGCCTGCGTGCGCGTCTTGAGGTCGCCCGAGATCTTCCACCGGTCCAAGTAGAGCTCCACGGCGATGTGGTTCTTGCGGTACTCGACCTCGTTCCCAATGTACGAGATGAAGAGACTCGCGATCTCGCCGATCATGAACGCCATGATGAGCAGCCCGACAAAGCACGTGACGATCGAGAAGACAAAGTGCGGCGTCGAGTCGGGCACGAACGTCCGGCACTTCTTCACGAACGCCGTCGTGGCGAAGAAGACGCCGCGCAAGAGCCGCAGCGTGAGCTTGCTCGAGCGCGGGTTCCCACTCGTCGCGATGTCGAGGCTCGCTTCGGGCAGCCACGCCTGCCACTCGTCGCCAAAGCGGTCGTACACGGCGATGGCAAAGTACGTACAGGCGCTCCAGTAGATCGTGAGGATGTACAGCAGCGACGTCGTGCGCATGCGGTTGCATCTCGTTGTAGATGCTCCGGCGATTGAGCTCGTTCATGTAGTGCGTGAAGTTCCGGAGCTTGAAGCACCGGTTGATGCGGCACCACGGACTCCCAGAGACGCTCGCGCTGAGGTAGTCGAGCGGGAGCGCCGCGAGGACGTCCCACACAAGGCGCTCTTTCTTGTACTCTTGCTGGTGGTCCTGCTCGTACAGGTCCATCGACTCTTCGAGCCCTTGATGCGCCAGTTCACCCAGATGTCGGCGAGGAAGAGGAGCTCGCAGAGCGGCTCCATCTCGCGACACGCAGACGCGAGCCACGAGTTGCGATCGAGCGGGTCGAACGACACGCGGTACGGCACGAGGACAGACATGAAGATCGTCGTGCACGAGATGAGGCGGAGCCAGCGGAGGTGGCACACACTCTGCGCCGGCGCGCCGTCGAATAGGAGCTTGATCGCTTTTGGCACTTTGAAAGCGCGAGACAGTCGGACGCGCAGCGTCACTCGCCTGCGAGACGCCGGTGTGGAGAAAGCGCGTGGTCTGGCTCTGCTTGCGCTTGCTCACAGTGTTGGAGCGCATGCGTCGGAAGAAGAGCAGCTCTTCTTCTGTGCGCTGTGCCTGTGCATTGAGCTTGTCGACTTGCGCCATCTCCGTGCCCATGGCGACGTTCTGGCGCTCCTCAAACGCGATGCGGTTGAGCCGCTGCTGCTCTTGCTGGACCTTCATCATGCGCAGGACCTTCTGCTTCCAGTCGGGGTACCGATTGAACACGAGCTCGAGCGAGTTGCGCGAGAGTCGGTAGAGAATGCACGTCGACTTGGCGCGCACGTACGCGCTCCGGACGCTGTTGAAGAACAGCGCGTTCTCGCCAAAGTAGCTCCCGGCGCCGATCTGGTTGAGCTTGGTCAGTGGCTGGCTCATGGTGTTCTTCGCTACACCCGGCGGCAAGTCCAGTAGCGCGGCTCTGTCGGCGTTGCCAGAGAACACGTCAGTGCGATTGACTTCGACGACCGAGCCGCCGCCACCGCGGAGGAACTCGTCGCGCGGGCAGGAGCGTGTCGAGTGCGCCGGTGAAGACAAAGTACATGTCGCTCCCCTCTTCGCCGTACTTGTACACGAACTCCGTCCTTGACAATGAGCACTTGGTTGAACTGCGAGACGAGCATGCGCGTCACGCTCCCCTCCATGTCGGACAGGAACGACCACCTTCATGATCATCGGCTGGAGGTGCACCATGCGAATGTCGGCGAGGAGCGACGGCGGGAGGCACCGCTCGAGCAAGTACTCTTGCGTGATCGAGTGGAAGCGCTTGAAGAAGAAGTAGGCCCTTGAACTTGTCTTGGATCGCCACGGGGATCTGAAAGTGCGCGAGCAAGTGCCGGAGCGACCCGAGCTTGGCGTAGAACTCGCGGTTCTCGGCGTCAATGAGCTCGATGATGTCGAGGAAGTTCCCAATGACGTACGCAAAGAGGAAGAAGCCAAACGTCATTGTGATGACACTGAACGCGCTCTGCGACACGGTCTTTGGGAGATCCCCGGGGCTCGACGCCGACATGAGTCCGAACGCCCAGAAGAGCGACGCAAAGTACTGGAGCGGGAGCGCCCCGCCTTCGAGCGACGCGGGCGGGAGCCACTTGGTCTCGCCAAACGACGCCGCCGTCGACGCGCCGACGATCGCGTGGACGCCCGAGGCGTGCGACGCAAAGTCAACCAGATGCAGCCAAACGTGTGCGAGAGGAGGAACGTGTAGTACACGAGCTTGAAGAGCCGGAGCTCGAGCGTGTACTTGAGGTACTTGTTCTCGAGCGCCGTGAGGAGCGTCGGGACTTTGAACAGCCGCAGGAGCTTGTTCAGGTTCAGGAGCTCCCAGCGCTGCGGATCGTCATCGATGACCCAATTGAGCAGGAAGAGCGGCACGAGCGCAAGCGCATCGACGACGAACTCGCGCGACCGGAAGTACCGGTGCTGGATCTGCCACAGGTCCATGACCTTGTTCCCAAACTCGTAGTACCCCAAGTGCGAGCGCACAAAGATGTCGAGCAGGAACGCCACTTCGATGAGCGCCGTGAACGTATCGGCCGCGGCGTGGTGCGTTGGCAAGACACCAAAGCAGATGTGGAACATCACGACGACCCACTGCGCAGTCATTGCGGCAAAGACGAACGTCTCCCACACGAGGATGCGCTTCGAGTCGGGATCGAACACGATGCCGAGAAAGTCGAGGCACGGGCCAAAGAGCTTGTCGATCATCGGGTGGCGCTCGATTGTGTCCACTGGACCGCCCGTGTCGAGCACCGACGCCTTTGCGAGCTTGGGGTCCATCAGCCGCTTCTCGAGCGCGCGCAAGGCGTCGGTGATCGGACTCTAAACGTCTGCTGCATCGCCAAGAGGTGCTCGCGCGAGACGAAGAGGAGGATGCAGCCACTAATCGCCGCGACGCGCTCCGAGTAGTTCGCCGCGTTGTCGTCGAGCCGGAGCGCTGCGGTGCCAAAGAAGCCGCCTTGCGAGACACTGCGCGGCGATCCGCCGTTCATGATCACGCACACTTCGCCTTCGAGGAGGAAGAAGAGACCACTGGCGTAGTCGCCTTGGCGATACACGAGCTCGCCTTGACCGTACAGAATGAACTTGACATTGTCGACAAAGACTTGTTCGAGGTCAGGGAGCACCCGGGCGGGACGCCATTGAGCAGCGCGAGCGTCTGGAGCGCAGGCTTGCAGATGCTCTTGATGATGTCGCGCTTGATGCTCTCTGGGAGCTCCTCCAAGAGCTCGCCGATCACGGCACCGCGGTGCGACGACCACCAAAGTCCAGGAACGCATTCACGCGCTTGTGGATCGCCAGTGGCGCGTTCTGTCGCCGCAGGAAGAGCTGGATGCGCGGAGCGCGCGGCGAAGAACTCTTTCTGCTCGATCGCAGACGCCGTGAAGCGCTTCTGGACATTGTCAACGAATATCGCAGTGATGAAGAAGCCGCTGAGCATAAATACGAGCGCCGCGGCGTACTGCGTATCGCTCGCGGGCTCGATCGCTCGCCCGAGCGCCGTGAGGACGTTCGCGGCGTAGTAGAGTGATCGAAAGTACTGCGTGATGCCGATCGCCGTGACGTCGTCCGAGTCGGCGGCGTAGACAACGTCGTGGATGTCGACGTAGTGCGTCGCGTTGAGTCGCATGAGCGCAATGTCGTTGCACGGGATCCACGCGTCGACCTTGCTGCTAAAGCCTTCGAGGTACGTGATGCTGAAGTGCAGGCACGCAATGATGTGGTACATCATCGTGAGCATGACGCCGTAGAGAAGAGCCGCTGCTTGCTCTTGAGCTGCACGCGCTCGTCGACTTCGTGAAAGTGCGCGCCGAGACGCGCGATGCGCAGCAGCCGTGGGATGCGCGTGACCGCGTGGTGCGACGAGAGGAAGAAGAGTTTGTACGGCAAGAGGCTCACGAGGGTCGAGGACGAACCAGCTCTTGAGGTACCGTCGCGCGGTCTTGGTCGTGTCCCAGATCTTCTCCGAGTCCTGGACATACGTGAGGTTCAGGTGATGTACAGATCGATCCAGAGCACGATGTCCATGACAGTGTTGAGCGCGACGAGGGTGCCACGACGACTGGTCCAGGAGTTCGAACGCGAGCTGGAGCGGCACGACGACCCAGTTGAAGATCAAGTTGAGCTGTAGGAGCAGAATCCAGAGCATGCGCCACTTGGACTCGATCTCGATCGCCGTGCGAAGGAGCAATGAACGACCACCACGGCGCTGACGCATTGGTACGCGTCGTACTTTGTCGGAGCGTGAGCGCGTAGAACTCTTGCACTGCATGGCCCACACGTGCCGAGGGTACTGCCGCTCTTGACCAATGGCGGTCTCGCACGCGCGACGCCTGCCTTGCTGATGTCGTCGACTGCAGGACTCGTCGCGTCAGGTCCGGATAGCGTCTCGGGTCCAGACGGCGAGCTCGCGCGCCGAACTTGCTCTGCCTCTGGTGCTGGCTTGGGATGGATCTTGCTCTTGGACGCGTGCGGACTGACCAGCGTGGGAGATCGCGAGCGCTGACGTCGCTACAGTGTCGAGTGTAGACGTTGGCGCTACGCGCGACTTCTCTTTGAGCTTGATGTGCTTGCGCAAGAGCGTGGCGATCGACTTCTTCTCTGGTTTGCCCGCGTCTCCTTCGCCGCTTGTAGGCGTTAGCGTTGCGAGTGACGAGCGCACACGGTGCCCAAAGAGACCTTGGCCATCTCTTCGACTTCTCGGGATCGACGTCGCGTACTCGGGGTACCCCTCGAGCACGCGCTCCATGTGAAAGCGCACGAGTCGGTAGAGTGTGCAGTACGTCGTCGTGGTGACCGTGGCGAACCGCGGGCGATTCAGGAACATCGCCATTTCGCCAAAAGTTGCCTTTGCGCATCTCGCGCACTTTGACGCCGTCGACGATGATGTGGAGCACGCCCGAGTTCACGACGTACATGGCGTCGCCGAGGTCGCCGGCGTGGAAAGACGTAAAGTTGGCTGGGAGCGAGATCATCTCGAGGAGACTCGTGATCGCGATGATGAACTGCTCGTTGCAGCCCTGGAAGAAGACGATGTTGGCGACCATGTCCTTGAGCATCGCAACTTGGATGTCTTCGAGATGGACGGACAGAGGAGCCGCATCGCTTCGCGGTCGTTCGACTCGGTGTATGTGTAGTAGCGCTTCAAGTAGCCGAGCGCCTGCTGCTGGAGGCTGTCGGGGACGTGGTGGAACGACAGAGGTGCTTGAACTGGTTGATGCGCGCTTCGGCGGTCTCGGTGTGGCCGCTCTCGCACTTGGAGATCATGAAGAACGTGGCGCAGAGGTACGTGAAGAGCGAGAAGCCGCAGAGCGCGACGAAGATCGTGAAGAGGAACTCGACGATCGAGTACGGCAGCTCGCCTTCAAAGAGCCCCGTGAGGAGCCCAAATGCCCAGTAGAGCGACATGAGGTACTTGGACTGCGCCGATAGTTCGTGGTGCGGCGGGTGCGGGAGCCAGTGGTTGTGGCCGTGATCGTCAAAGCCAAAGGCAAAGCGAACGCACGCGACAAAGTGCGAGAGCAGGAGCGTGACCACGAGCACTTTGAACATCTTGAGGAGCTCAAAGTGCTTGGCGTAGACGTCGTCGAGCATCGAGATGTACTTGGAATGCGCCAGATGCGCACGAGCTTGTGGAGCTCGAGGTAGACCGGCGAGAAGCCGAGGTTCGAGACGAGGAGCGACAGCGGCGGGAGCGCGATCATGTCGAGCGCAAAGCGCGCCGACTTGATGTACTTGAGCCGGGACTTCTTCACATCGCGCAAGACGTTGCCGTCTTCGTAGTAGCCGGTGTTCAGCTCGACGTAGACGTCGATGGCGAAGAGCACTTCGCACGCGTAGACCGTGATGAGCTCTGGCGTGAGCCAGCTCTCTGCGCTTGTCTTGAACGTCAAGAGGAACGGATCACCATGACCTCGTACAGCAAACAGAGCAGCAGCACTGGTGCCAGAGCTGGATGAACGTCGCGTTCGGGTCGAACGCGTTGCTCACTTCGAGAACGAGCGCTTCAATCGAGCTCGAGCGCGAGCGAAACGTGTCGCGAAGCGTAGCGGACGATAGCCGATGGCTATGTGCGCGCAGCTTCGTCGACATGCGAGGACTCAGAGATGGCGGCTGCGACGATCGCACAAAGGACGAGTCAGCGACGGATGCAGTGTTGAACGATGCGTCTGGGTCCGTGCGCGCAGCCTGTTGCGGCGCTGAGCCATAGAGTCGCTGTGTCGTTGATCGTGCTCTTGGCGATGGTATGTCGGTCCACGTTGCTACACTCTGAGCGCACGTTGCATCGACTGGTGGTCGCTCTCAAAGTGCGCGAGCGCTAGTACGCGACGATCGAGTCTGTATCGATAGGCGATCGCGCCGCTGCGAGTGCGTCGAGCAAGTCGTGCTCTGGGTGCGCGTCGTGGTCTTCTAGCTAGTCTCGCACCTCGCGTCTACGGCAGTCGTGGCAGTCGTGAGGTCGCACGCACAAGTTAGTCAGGTCTGGTCGTTACGAAACACCCGGCGTGGACCACACGATCACGTTCAACCGCCGAGTGACATGGTACGCACTTGGTTCTTGTCTTGGAGAGACGACGGACGATAGGTACGACTTGAGAACGACGTCGTCTCGTTCGGCACACACACGCGCGTGCTTGTCGGACAGACGCGAGGCGCAACCACGCCGATTGCGAGCAACGACTCGGTTTGGAGAATCGCGCCTCTTGAAGCACTCGCTCTGTCGCGACACAGGCTGGAGCTCTGCTAGACCAAACGAACTAGAGTGGATTCAGCAGTCTCGAGTGCAGCAGCAGCGATTTGCTTTGGTTTGAGAAGAGCGCCCATCCGTGTGCTTTTGTCACTCACGAGCATCCACTGATCAACCGCTCGACGACGTCCGTGTTCCTGCCATCAACTCACACATGTACTGTCCTGCAGCGTTGTGGTGAACGTAGAGTCACTTCAGTGTACTGACTGGTGGCAGGACTAGGAGGTATCTATTCCAAAGCGAGTCGCTGAGCGAACGTGTAAGCTCACGAACCAGGGGTAGTCCGATCAGGAGGATCCACTGCGAGGTTTCACAGCGTGATGCCAAGTCCAGTGATCCAGTGATCGCTGTTTCGGTGTCACTCGACGTAGAGCTCACAATGTCCGAGATGCTAGCCAGCGAGTGAACCGAACGACCTTCGATCGTGGCGAGTGGGAGTAGCAGGTTGGGACTCCAGACTCTGCACTCAAGGACGACATAGCTATCGACCGAGGACATGCGAGTCAGTGACGTATTCAAAGGAGAGGATCGGATAGCACAGACTCGTGTTGGGAGTTGTGACCCTATGAACCACAGCACCATAGACCCTAAATTGTACCTAGACCCTACGTGCATGACATATCCATGTTTTGCACTGGATAAAGTCTGAGCTATTCTTTTTTGAGCACAATCGCAGAGAACACTCACCCACTTACAGTTTCCAAGTCACCACGTGGACGAAGCAGCAGAGCAGCTCGAGAGCATGAGCGACGACCGACAGTCGCCCCCCGCGCAAGCGCGCGCGCCTCACAGGCTCCGCATCGTCACCGCACCGCCCTCTAGCGTCTCCATCGTCATCTCCACCGCCGCCGCCGACGCAAACTTCTCTGACTAATGCAGTGGTCGACGTGACGCCGACGTCATTGCAGCCTGTCGTCACACCACATGAGCAGCAGCAGCAGCAACGAGCGCGCTGTAGGTGACGACCATCGCACTGCGGAACACGCAACGGATAGACCACACTGCGTACTTCCGCCACTCGTGGGCCGAAGCGAGCGGCTGGATGCCACAGCGCAGCCGACGTCGTCGCCAAGTCGCCCCACTGCGCTTCGTCTCCCATCGTTCTTTGCATCGGCGCAGTTGCCACCGCCGCCGTCGACGTTCCCGCTCGAGAGCTCAGACGCCCATGCTCGCGGCTGGATCGCAAGGCGAACGGTGTCGCAGGCGCCACGTGCGTCGCCTGCGGCTGCGAGATCGAGCGCCGAAGGCAGAGGAACTGCACCGGCGCGTGTGGTGGACGCGACGCACAGGCATTGTGCCGCCGCCGCTCACGTCGAGTCCAGCCACACAGCGCGTCACTAGCGACGAGCCACTGGCAATGAACGACCACGACGTCGACATGGACGACGCCGCCGTGGCGAACGCGACGATGATGGACATGCGCGCCACAGCGACGCGGCGAACTCCGAAGGCGCCGACTGCTGCGCACGGCGCGAGCGAAGAGGCGAGCAGCACACACGACGAAGAGCTTCAGCAGCAGCTCTCGCGCGCAGACACGAGCGTGCGGCTGGACTTGCTCAACGGCGACGGCGGCGGCGAAGTCAAGTTCGAGGACCTCCTAAGCACAGTGTTCACGGCGGCAAAGAGGCGAAGGAAGCGACCGTGAACCAGTGCTTGCACATCATCAGAAGAGCGCGAACGCAGCCGAGCTCATGCAGCGCACGGTCGAGGCCGAGGACGAGACGGGCCTGACGCTGCTCATGTGTGCGTGCGCAACAACACCCTGTCGCTCACGAGGTGCTTGCTCGAGGAAGGCGCGGACCTGAACCACAGCAACGTACGTGCGCTTCTCTCTTGACAGACTCTGTCAGGACGGATGACGGACTGACTCATGACTTGCGTGCTCTGTAGGACAAGCGCACGTACGCGCTGCTGCTCGCGGCGCAGAAAGGACTGACCGATATGACCAAGTTCCTCGTGGACCGCGGCGCGAACGACGAGTCGAAGAACATGTCGCTCATCCCAGCGGCGCACTTTGGGCACTTGCCGGTCGTTGAGCTCTTGCTCGAAGCTGGCGCGGACCCAGAACTACTCGAACAAGAAAGGCACGACGCCGCTCATGCGCGCGGCGCAGGAAGGACGCGACGAAGTCGTGCGGTTCCTCCTCGCAAAAGGTGCCGACGCGTGCGCAGCGAACGTACGTCTTCTCTCTTACTTGCGAGTTGTTAGATCGCCACGGGACGTCTCGACTCACCGCGCCGCGACGTGTATATTGTAGAACGAAGGCATGACGGCGCTCATGCTCGCGGCGCAGCGCGGTCACGCCAAGATCGCGACGATCCTCATCAAGTCTGGCTCGGACGTGAACAAGCAGACGCGCCAGGGCAGCACTGCGCTGCTGC